>JAODUH010045993.1:0-5000 GCA_027564835.1 Typhlichthys subterraneus
ATTGTATTTATTGCATTTATTATGTTTTTAATAATTGTATTTTAATTTTGGTGTACTGTAGTTTCTACAGTATATTTATGTTTTAACTGTAAAGGCAATGTGACAGCCAGAGCACAAGTATTTAATTGTATTTTAATACAAATGACAATAAATCTGAAATCTGAATCTGAATATATTTTCAACAAACATAATAACTTGATAACTTGATTAAAACAAACCCTCCCCCTTTAATGCCATAGAGTGCTCCCTCAAAAGCTCTGCCCCCTTCAATGCCGTAGAGTGCTCCCTCAAAAGCTCTTCCCCTTCAATGCCATAGGGCATTGAAGACACACTGAGACAAACAAGCTTGCCAGACTTGGCCATGTCTAGCTTTAAAAACTGAGGGTGACTTCGCCACGCGTTCCTACACGATGTCGAACAAAGGCTTTAGTTCTTGAGTTCAAACGAAGAAAAAAATTAACACAAAAGTAAAAGTAAAGTTATATACAAGAAGAGAATTTTGACCCAGGCGAGATTTGGGCTCACGATGAATTTTAAGGGATGAAGGTAGAACCCGAAACTTGTCGGGTCCAAAGAAAGTTGAAGGAAAATCTTGTTCCACTTAAGTAAAAACATTTCATGCATGCTCCTCACAGCCTGGGACCTGAGATAGCCCAGGAGACAGAAATCTGGCCTCTGGGTGTGAGAGGTGCAGATGTGTCCTGCTGTGAAAATTTGGTGTCTGTCTTCAGGACAGAAAACATAGTTCATAGTTCAGAAAACCTCCCACTAATATTTAATATTGCATGTCCACCACTTGATTGGTTAATCAGTTTTGAATATTTCAGCAGTAAATAAGACATTTCGGCTCTCTTAAGCTTACAATGCAAATGACAGCTTTCACTTTACTTTGAGAGAGAGAGAGAGAGAGCTTGTACTTTAACTATGCTTAATTAACTCCTTCAAATGTAAAACAGCACATTTTGGGAACATATTTTAGTTGAATACATGTTTAACACAATAGATACAGTCCTATTGTTCTTTGATCGGTGGGGGAAGAGAAAACTCACCCCAGTTCCCACTGAGTCGTCCACGATGTCCTGTGGAGTGTTGGCCGTAGCCTGAGTGTAGATCATCTTTGCTCTGGTGACGCATTGATGTAGTGCAGATGCTATTCTGTGGCCTTGATCCCAGATAGCAGTTAATTAAACACAAACACTTATTTTTGGTGGTTAGTTAGTTGGTCCACCTAGGACCAGGCGTGATTCTGCTAATAGATAATAGTTACGTAAACAAACGTGATTCTTGCTGTCTTCTGACCTGGGGTTGACCATGGTTCACAATATATATATATATCACAAATGCTCAGAAGAGTGAGATAGATATGATGGGAAGGGGCATTCTCATTTGTTGTTACAAGTTAATGTGAGGGCAAGCTAGCGAGACTCTAGAGAGAGTGAGAGGTGGTAGATTGACAGAGAAACGCTAGTTAGCGTAATAAACAGTAACGTCTTTGATCCAGCCAGCCAGATATTGAAGCCACACTCGTTTTTCCCAGTGCACAAACCCACCTGAGCTGGATGAGAGCTGGACCCAGATGGTTCTTTGTTCCAAACCCAGTGCTAATGAGAAGACGGGTGCGGAGAAATCAAAGGGCTGGGTTCTTAGCTTGGGTAGGGGGAGGGATTTCGGGGGTGACATGATTAGCAGTTTTCACCTGGCATCGGTTCAGCACTGCTAGTGTTGATTATTAAATCATGTTTACAAACATCTACTGTTGTTTGAATGTACAGCAGTGTAATATTAGTTTACCTGCTAAGGCCCACTGGAGATGCCAGAGCTTAAAACAGTGTAGCTTTTTATTAAACAGGGCAATGTCCCCTGCCAGCGTCTGACGAGCGTCGATGCCAGTGTTTAGTACACGGTTCAATTTCTTGAAGGTCAAATCCATAGAAATGTTGTAAATGGTCATAATATCATCAAACATTTCAAAATTATAAAATGAACGCTGGTCCCTTAAGTGGGCTTGTCACCAACGTCATTTGAAAACTTCCAGGTGAAATTGGTTCAGCATTGGGACTATACAGTATTTCCCCTGGATAAATCTCCATTGCTTGCATAGTCCACACGTACTGTACACTGCTATTTTTAAATACGTAGCTTTTTATATGCGATATAGCCTTTCATCCACACTTAAACGGTGCATCTGATCACTAAAACCGAAGTCCTTTGTTTGACGTCAGATTGTGCGTTAAATGTTAAATTACATTCATTAAATTATACATGTTAAATTATATTCTTTTCATTTAATCCATTTAGCGTATTTGCAGAACTTATCGTCATGGCCTGGGGCAAAGCATTCAGTTAGCAAATGTGTTCCGGCTCAGTGCCACATAGTCAACCTCCTGTGTAGATTCAGTGTGTACATGAATCAAATATTTAGTTTGAATCAGTCATTATTTTAACCATATTTTTAACAGAAAATGTAACTTTGTCCCAAACTGTTTTTATCGTGATTATATGTCTATCTGGCAACCTGTCAAACTTTTACGCAGTCACAAGTGTTTAGATAAAAAAGAGAGTGAACCACGATTGAAACTAAATATTAATTCTACATTTTATTTCTGGACGCCTTTCAAGACACTCAAGGACATCAAATAAAACTGGTGTGCCTGATGCTGTCTATCTATATGGCATATAGCACTGCACTGGTTGTTAGTAGCAACCAGTGCAGTGAGGATTTAACTCTTGGCTGTGGACCCTTTGGTTGATTGGTGCTGGTCCAGCAGTCACCCTACTGGAAGGAGTTGGTCTTACTTCTACCATCTTGGCCCGCTCTCCCACCGCATGCTCCAGGAGAAGGGGGAGGGCGGGGGTGGAGGACGAATGGGGGAGGAGGTGGGTGAGTGTAGTCCGCCTGCTTCGCTGAAGGACATCCGAAAGAGTTTCAAAGGCGATAACGAATCAAACTGTTCTCCGAATCTAATATCAAACGGCCCCGGTGTCAACATTTATTAGAGAAATCAGATTCTCCCCTCCTCTCGTCCTCCAACCCCAACCCCCCCCCATACACACACACACACACACACACTCTCCCACTTGCAGTATTTCGACACACAGCTTTGAAGTCGGAATAATGCAGGATTGCAAATTACCCAAGAGACGCTGGTGATGGTCTTTGAAGCCCTCCTTTTGATAGTGTGTTGTTTCTCTCTCACTCTCTCTGCTCTTGCCCTTTCTACACTGCCATCCTTCAGTGCCTCCTCCTTCCCTCGTTCCGCACCACAATCTTTATCTTCATCAAGGGTCCAGCTAGCATAAAAAGGTGTTGAATGGTAGCGTAACAAGGTATCTACAGTAGTGGTAGCACAAAAATGTATCTAACGCTAGCATAACAAGGTATAGTGCTACTGCATTGGGAATTATGTTTTCATTACACTGTTGATGTGGGACCTAAAGCTGAGATATGAGTCCAGCACAACTCCAAGACTGGTAACCTCCGATTTTAGATTTCCTAGATTATTTAGATTTTTAGCATGCAAGGTTCCTCCGAGAAGTTGGGATCTAATGTTATTAGTGCATTACAGTCAGGTCAGTCAGTCATAAAAAGTTAACTGTTCATTTATGTGTTAGAAAATTAAGCAAAAGGACAATTTTCAAAACATTATGTCTGTAAATCGACTACAATACATTTTTACAGCCATTTTTATAAGAAA
Source organism: Typhlichthys subterraneus (assembly GCA_027564835.1). Classification (NCBI taxonomy): domain Eukaryota; kingdom Metazoa; phylum Chordata; class Actinopteri; order Percopsiformes; family Amblyopsidae; genus Typhlichthys; species Typhlichthys subterraneus. The sequence continues at coordinate 3,696 of JAODUH010045993.1, forward strand.
GTTAATTGCCTAAAAAAAGAAAAGCAAAAAGAAAAACTTGATAGTGACGTCACATGGGTGACTGCTATTAAGATAGCTCAAATAGAACAATGAAATATAGATCACAACAACCAGTTGCAGCCTTGGGCGTTCTGCCGCCCTAGGCAAAGACAAAAAAATGCCGCTTTTTGGAATATCGACAGCGTAAAATAGCCTAAGCTTTTAACCTGTGTGTCAATGACCCAGCCTGGTCATCTTAGCTGATCACTTTTTGCCAAATAATGTTTGCAAATTCACCAATTGTCTCCTCGCATTTCACTATCTTATCCTTAATGTGTGTGTGCTGTAAGATTAACCCTGTAGGCTACGTCCACACAGCCCTGGCTCCGTCAGTAGGAACATGAAGCGGTGAACACCGCTCTCAACAACAAAGCTTATGTTTGTGATACATTTCAACGTTTGGGGGCAAAGAGGGCGGGGCTTGGGAAAGGCCAATTGTCAAAACGGAGCCTTAAATGAATGCCGCCCTGGGTGACAGTCCATTGACATGAGTTTGGTTCCCCTCTCCCACAGCTTGTATACATTGTTCTCATCTTTTCAGCCACACACTTCAAAATAAAAGTTGTCACGGAGGATTACGATCTGGCCTGCTCCCGTCAGTTCATCTTCTGGGAACAAATGTACAGACAGGGTCTAAAGTGATCACCCCCCCACCCCTGACAGCTAATGCCACTCACTTGGCCCAGAGAAACTGACAACAAAAGTCCCAGTTGTTAAATGAGTTGTTATTGAGCGTTTGAGCTCACAGAAGAGGAACGAGTCTCCCACAGAAGAAAACCGGGGGTGTATTTAATTAAGAAATTGTCAGGAAATACAGTTGGTCATGCACTTTGCCTGACATAAAGGTCTATATGTCCCAGAGTAACAGAGGTATCGACCCATGTCAAAATAGAGGTTGTGAGAAGATATAAAAAAAAACGTTTGATATATTTTAAATCCACTGTGCATTTAAGCTAAGAATCACTTTGTTTTAGCTGTCTTTGGACAAGGTTTTTGGAAGCTTTCATTTTCTCTTGATTTTCAGTAACCCTAACATTTTGATTTGTTGCCTGGTATTGTTGAATTCATTATTAAACATTAATAGATGTATTAAACCACTTGACTACTACTTCTGCATGTTAGCGATATAGGGTATGGTACGGCAAGCTACCTGAGGCTGACCAACCACAGTGGTGATGTTCAAACTAAGCAAAGATTGGCCAGTGATATGTTTCTGGTGGTTTTGCTGCCTCTTGTAAAGACACATTCCAATGCTAATATGAATAA
>JAODUH010045993.1:10000-19794 GCA_027564835.1 Typhlichthys subterraneus
AGGGGGAGGGGTAATAGCCTGGCTCCTAACATAGCGGCTAGTAGAACGCTAGTGGCTCACCAAGCAACGGCCAGCCCTTAGCGACGACCAGCCCTTAGCGACGACCAGCCCCACTTCGCTGCAACTCTAAGCGCTCCCACTGAGCCGAGCACAAAAACGTCTGTGTTTCTGTTGAAGAGGGCAGCTGATATGTAATGTAATTACATGTTTAAAGATATAAATTAGTAACCTTTTGGTTCTTTAACCTGTTCATCCCTAAGTGGGTCGTGCACGTAACCTCCCCACACTCCCCCAACTTGTGGAGTTATGGTTATTTTTTCATATATATGTCTAGTTACTATAGATAATATTAATTGTAACTAGACATGTATGAGAGAAGATAGTTTGGCCTCCATAGGCCAGACGTGTATATTAAAGTTATATACACATCTGGCCTAGTGATGTAGGATAGGACGCAGTTGGGAGAGTGATATTTGATATACAGTATTTGGAAATGACCTCGGCTGGCTTCAAACTCAGGTTTCCCAATACACTCAGGACCTATGGTCCCAAGGCACTTAGGCCCTCAAACTCCAGACTTTTAAGATTATTTTGATAGAAGATATTTTAATAAAAGATAATGATTACTAGGACAACGTTCACACCTTCCTCTCAACACCATAGTAGCATCCCGACCAACAAGCGAGCGTACAGGAGCCATTTAACACATTCCAACTGTTGTCCCGGGAAGGACAGCGTGTCACAGCGAGAGGCCGACAAGCAAGTATGAAAAGCTGTTCTTTTACAGTAATGTGACACATCTGGACACACAACAGCTCTCAGAAGAGTCACACCGGCAGGAACGTCACATTTTGATGAGTTCCTCATCCTCTCTCCCTCTCTCCCTCTCTCTCTCTCTCTCACTCTCTCTCTCTCTCTCTCTCTCCTTGCATACCTTCCCCTCTCTCTTTAATGAGAGAGAGGGGAAGAGGTCTGTCTTGATCCGATCTGAGGTTTGTCTATCAGTATAAGCCACACTGTGGATCTTAATGAAATGGTTTTCCTTCTGCGTCGTGCACACCGTCGATCGCCACACAGGTTGATTTGGGTGTAAACACAATGTTGTTGGTTTCATTTGGTCAGAAGTGGTCTTGAATGTTTCATTACCCCGGGGAGCTCCGGGCATTCTGCTCGTTAACGGACTGGGAATTAAGGGTACACTAAAAATAGCAATAGGTTCCAGGGTCACATGCTAACGTTTTATTTAGCTTTACACTAACCAAGTTAGATCTTATCAACGAAAATCATGTGTCACACCCAGAGCCTTTATACATCGCTCTAGATGCTCTTTGCTCATTGTAATCACAAGAATACCTCTTTACTGAATCTGTATGAGAAATAGGACGTGGGCAGTCCTGTTAAACAACGTTGGAAGGAAATAAAGAATGGTGTTCTGTTTTGCATTTCACCTTTTCCGTTGCCAGGACAGTTTTGATTGGTTTCACTGAGGCGCAAAAACGCATACGAAACACACATAGAAGCAACAGCACTGTGGCACACGCACACACATGCACACGCACACACACACACACACACGTATACCCCCAACAGTCCATGCTTTCCCAGCTCCAGCCCTGCAACTCAGCAGTCGTGGCAGGCAGGGTTTAATTTTCTGCTGCCCCTACCCCCCAACACACACACACACGCACAAGCGCGCACACACGCACACACCTTCACTTCAGCCTCATGCATTTTTCAACACCACCATCCTGTTCCCTCCCAGCCACCGCCTCTTGTACAATACTATCGATTGGCCGATTAAGCCATCAAACCGTTGTAAAGAGGTTAATATTTTAAAGCTGCTTTTTTCGTTTCACCCTCTTACGTTGATGCATACCCCAAAGCCCCCCCTCTTCTTATCCTATACAGTTGAACAGGTTTTAAAGACTTTCCTCTCATGCCAGCATCGGGTTATGAATGTTTGATGCCTTTAGTTCTCTTCCCCATCAACATGGTGGCCGGTCAGTTCGGTGGTAAAAGGTCAGCGGAGGAAGGGGGAAGTGGGTGGGTGGGGGGGGGGGTCGCTCAGCACGACAACACCGCCCCCCACAAGAGGGGACGGGATGTGTCCAGTGGTGTATGCTAACGCTAATAGATCTCTGGAGGCCGTCGGGCGATATTGAAGCTTCAGCATTAATTGCGACCGCTGGGCTGGGAATCTGCCGCGTCATCTTGTTCCCAGTGTTAACCGACGGTGAGCATCTTGAGTATATTTTTAGGTGTTACAGTAATCCAGGTGAGGTATGTGCTTCCGCTGTTTGCAGTAATATACAGTATATACCTATAAATAACATTTACATTTATATAAATATAAATAATAAATATATATCAATTGTCTGCAATTCATCTTTTTTGAGGTCATAACATTAAGACTGTATCTTTGAGTTACTTTCAATAGCCTTCTTCTCTGGTTGAAATTGGGGTAGATATCTGCTGCATATAGTAAGCCAATCAGGAAGAAGATCCCGAGACATTTCCCACAAACGCTAGGTAGGGAAAACAAAAAGAAAAACCTGCCACAGTAGAGTCAGGAAGATATCAGTCAAGCGGGATCTGGACAGGCCAGCCAGTCCTATGGGGAAGACAGGAGCTCTTGGAAACAAAGGGTGAATTGGGTTCACATACTGTGTACAGTGAATGGTGCCTGGCTTTGCCGCGCTACAGGAATGGAACTAGAGGTGAGAATGGACGTCCAACATGCTGTGTGCGTGTGCGTGTGTGTGTGCATGTGTGTGTGCATGTGCGTGTGTCTGAACACTGGAAAGATGTTGGTCGGGAACATCTAAAGCCAAACATGAAATGGAGAAGAAGGGAAAAAAATGTCCTTTCTTGGGATTTTGGAAGTAAGAAGAATACTTTTCTGTAATTCATTACTGTAATACATTGTTTTGAGAACTTAAGAATTAACGGTAAATATGTATGAATAAACTGCAACCTTTTTAACTTCAACCCCCCCACCCCACTGTAACCAACAGTAACCCCATCCCACTGTAACCCACAGTAACCTCACCCCACTGTAACCTACAGCAACCCCCCCACTGTAACCCACAGCAACCTCACCCCACTGTAACCAAGAGTAACCCCAACCAACTGTAACCCACAGCAAACCCCCCACTGTAACCTACAGTAACCCCACCGTAACCAACAGTAACCCCACCCCACTGTAACCCACAGCAACCCATTCAGACAGGCTTGTGTAATACTTCAGTGCTGTGCTCTCCATCCAGTAGCGCAGGTGAGGTTGCTCCCTGGTCAAGTCCTTCCGCCTCCGTCCTGAGGGGCAGGGTGGCAGGACCCCCGCACTCCCAGCGTCACACGCTTGAGCTGCGTCCCAGTCACCCTGACAACCTGTGACAAACCACACCGGTGGCTGATCAATACATCGCACCCCAGGGCTTGTGGGATTCATGCTCCTGTGTGTGTGTGTGTGTGTGTGTGTGTGTCCGTGTAAGTGTGTGTTCCAGTATTGTGTCTACTACATGTGATATGTGTGTGATGAATCGTCAATGACATCAGCAATCTTTGAAGACTTACGGGATTTACAGTATCTGTTATATTTACAGTATCTTATATTTACAGTATCTTATATTTTCAAAAGTTATGCTTTTCTTCATTGTCAAAGAAAGAAAGCAAGCAAGAGAGAAGGAAGAAGAGACTGAAAAGTTCTAGCGTGAAGGGCCCGAGGGGGAGGGTCTGTGTGGGAGACATGGTGTAGGTGGTGGTTGTGGCGGAGGGGGTTAGCCGGTGCGTTCTGAGAGAGCGTGTTAGCAGCAATACCAATATAACACTGGGGTCTGTTTGTCTTGGGCTAAACGAAACACCCCCGTACCGTCATAATAGTCTTGTCATTAGACAAAGTTGGAATGCGTTTAAGATCCCTCCTAATGAGTTGGCTTGAGTGAATGTAAATCGGCCCGGTAGGATAGATTTAGACCTGTTTGTGAGGTGTATGGGGCCCATCTGATACCACTGGGGTGTCGCTACTGTAGTTCCGTCATTACAGAAGGCAAAATGAAGGCACAATGAAAACTTATACACCCACGTGCTGGCGAACAGGGTCTTCATTTTCTGTGCAGAGCATTGATTGTGTGCGCGTGCACGAGTCGCGCGCGTGTGAGCAAGCGCTCGTCGCGCGCACAAACTCGTCATGTGTCCATGTGTGTGCGTGCACGAGCTCAAGTTGTGTGTGCGCGCGTCGTGCGTGTGCGCAAGCGCGCGTCACGTTTGCGTGTGTGCGCGTGCGCAAGCTTGTGTCGTGTGTATGCGCAAGCTCGCGTCGGGTGTGTGCGCGCACGTGCATGTGTGTGTGTGTGTGTGTGTGTGTGTGTTTTGATTTGCCCTTTCCTTCCTCTACACGGTTTTGTTGTTAGCCTTTGTTCTCTTTCCTGCCCCTTCCCCCCCGTCGCGGCGAGTCTCCCGCTGTGGGCGCCTCCAAACACAGGCCGCCCCCACGCCTCCAAGAGTTTGTCCCTCATTATCGGCCCTCGCCGCTCCCCGACCGACCTCCCTCGCCCAGCATGGCGTCGTGGCTTCAGTAGCCTCCGTTGTCTCATTATCGCCACGGACTCTGAGGAGAAGCCGGGGCATTATGGGACATCAGACACTCCCTCTCGGTTATAGGATGGCGGGCTGCCGGCGGTGCCGACAGGTGATTAAGGCGGACCAAAAGGTTAGCGCTCGGCGCTCGGTGGTGGCGAGCGCTCGCTTTGCCTCGCTGCTGTGGGCCCCGGCTCGTTTGTCTTGGACAGGAGCACGCGATACGTCAAGATAAGCTACTTATTGCCGTGTTATTAAGGGTATAGTGAGCTACTGTGCGCTAATGCATCTCCTCGCGGCCCGCTAGCTGCCCGGACTCTACCTTAAACAGATTTAGTCTGTTGAATTAGGATGAGGGAAACTGTACCGTTATACAAGGAAAAATATAATATATAGGAATATAACTGTTTTCTGTCAAAGGCCTTCATATGAAAAATTACTACTGTCCATCGTAGATGTAACATACCTGCTACTTATGTTCTTCATTTTAAACGAACATCCAGCAAGTGTTGTAAGAACTTGTTACTTGAAGTTAATAAAATCCCCCTGCCTTGTAAATACACTTCAGAAGAAGGTCTCATCTCACTTAAATGTTATTTATTAATGCATTCTATTGCTTCATTATGTCACAAAGCTGTATTCAGCTCTTCACACTACCGGCGGCAAAGCAGGCACATGCTGGCCACACCCTGGTCACGCCCCTAAATGTTTGTCAGCATAACAGCGGCTGTGCTGTACAAGACCAACGGTGTCTGTAAAATGCTTCGCATTATTCCTCTTCAAATGGTAGTGAGAGGGACAAGTTTACATTTCGGATCATATCTTCAGAACGGTAAAAGGCTAGAAGCTCAACTTATTTTTTACTCATAATCTAAACACATCCTGCACGAGCAAAGGAAAGAAGAGGAATACCTGCCGAACCGGCACCAATGCAACATAAAAGTGACATATATTGGACACGGAGCGACTGTCTGGGGCAAAGAGGAACGTGTCCGGAGGCCCTCCTGCACCTTCCATGTTGTGCAAATGAACATCTGTTTGTGACATTTGACATGAAGTGTTAATGTGTAAACACAGTGTGGCGTGCTAGCTTGTGACGTGCTAGCTTGTGACGGGCTAGCTTGTGACGGGCTATCTTGTGACGTGCTAGCTTGTGACGGGCTATCTTGTGACGTGCTAGCTTGTGACGAGCTAGCTTAGCATATTGCTTATGCCAGGTCACAAACACAGTGAGCTTCTCTCATGGTGCTTTGACATGATAAACTGTTAGAAAATACTTATTATTGTAAACATATTTACAATGTTATTACATTTAATATAATTATATTATAATATTATATATTATATTATAATATTATATATATAATAACAAATATAATATATAATATAATAATATTTTAATTATAAGTCTGCAATAGGAATATTTAAATTTACTTTAAGTTAAATCAAGTAATTTTGGAAAAAACATGCAAGCTGGTTTGGTGCCGCTTCGTTACATCACATCTCACTATTTTTTCAGGTGTGAAGAGCAGTTCTCTCAAAGATGTTATCTTAGACAGCTTTATACTTCATACTGTACAGTACCACACAACAGAAATGCGGCTCACAATAAAGATTTAACGCAGCAAAAGTTGCCTGTAGTGGCTTTATCGATCACAGCGTGGGATAATCTTCCTTTGGTGAGCAAACGATCACCTCGGTTCCCTACGGGAGAGTAAGTCTCAGTACGCAGTTGGCTGATCGTATCCTCCTTGACTCATCTCTCTAAAAAAGAAACACTTCTGTCTTCCCAAAGATCTGAAAAGCAACACGTATAATGCCCATGTATCTGTTCTGCTGGGGTAGAGGGAGGGAGGGAGGGAGAGAGAGAGAGAGAGAGAGAGAAGGAGATAGAGAGAGAGAGAGAGTGTGGAAGAGAGAGGAGACAGGAAGAGAGAGGGAGAGGAAGAGAGAGGGAGAGGAAGAGAGATGGAGAGAGAGAGAGAGAGAGAGGGAGAGAGAGAGAGAGAGTGGAAGAGATAGAAGCGGAAGAGAGAGGGGAAGAGAGGGAGAGAGAGATATAGGAAGAGAGAGGAGACAGGAAGAGAGATGGAGAGAGAGAGAGGTGGGGGATGTTAGAGCTAGAGGGGTGGGGGGGGGGAGGAGGAGGAGGTGCCGTGAGGAGACAGATGGCGCGGGGGCCCTCTCCATGACGGGCTGCGTCTGGCCTGGCTCCATGTGTTGTAGCGGGTAAGTGGGGGCTCAGGGTGGGCCGTGGGCGGCTCTCTCTGGTCCCGGGCGCCACAGTACTCCTAAGGAGGAGCACACTTCCCCCGCCCATCTGCTCCTCCGCTCGCCACGCACACACACACACACCTTAACACATGCACACATGTTTACGCACACACACACCTTAATATGTACACACATGTTAACACGTACACACACACGTGTTTACACACACACACACACCTTAATCCTTACACACATGTTTACACACACACACACATGCACACACACACATTAACACGTGCACAAGCATGAACAGGCTCACATACGTCAACGCCTGCCTCCCCCCACAACCACACACACACACAGTTCAGTTACAGCTCATCACCACATCCCCCCTCCCCCAACCCAACAACTCCCCCGATACAGAATAAGCCCCCAGCCTTGACTGGAGGCCAAGCGGCCTTCCTTCCTTTCGCTGTGTCTTGGCACCACGCTGGCTCTGGATGTGTTATGTGGGGCCCTCTACTCTGTGGCATTACAGGCCGTCACCTCACGCTGGAGAGGGAGAGAGGAGACAGGTATATCTGTGTGTGTGTGTGTGTGTGTGTGTGCAATATGCCTGAGGATAGTTCCCCTCCCTTCGCCCTACTCAACAACGCGCTTCAAGTCGTACATTTTTCAGTAATCGCGCTGAAAATAAACACGTACAGATTGAGAGTGAGGAATGCATGATCCTTTCTCGTGATACGGCGGCCAGACTATTTCACGTAGCCGCTCGAGGTCGAGGTCGGAGGACCCAAGACAGAGAAGCCTGTGAGGATTTAGTCTCGCAGAGCAAGCCGGTCACTGCTTAAAATCTATCGAATTACGCTGAGGCCCGGCCCGCTTAGTTCTGGCCTGGGCATCCCCAGTTAAACTTGAATCACAGGTTGGGGGGCCATTCATTTATTTACTTTCGTGGTCATGTGAACTGTTAGAGCGCAGTTGGCAATGGCAGAGCCCTATCAGGTCTGGTTATGTAGACGGCATCACAGTATTTAGCCCAACACCCTTCATTTAATAAGGTACGCGACTTAAATTAACGTAAGAAATGCAGCTTTGCTTATCTTTTGCTCTCGTATCACCGGGGGTGCTTCTGATCAAGCCCTGACTTGTATTTATTAGGTTTATGTGCTTATCATTATTCAGCTTACTGTACCTGTGCCGATTATAATTTTCTGTTATAAAATCCTTTATAACTCTGAGAATGTTCTGGTTGCTGTGACTTTCTCGTTCTTTGTTCCGCTCCTTAAACAGCCAGCCATGCCGTTTTAGATATTGTCTAGCAGGGGAACGTAAATAGATGAATTACCTTGTTAAACTTGTGATAGGCCTGAGCAAACCGCACCAGAAATTAAGTATAAAGACTTATGAGTGAAAATGCTGACAGCCAATGGATATCGATAGTGTAACCTCCCGAAGTCTGTGGAGATTAAATGGATGAGTATGTAGCAGAAGTTCAGCACAGAGTTGCTAATGTGACGTAGTGCTAATGGACGGAAGAGGCTGAGACTTGTGATAATTACTCAAACTTTAAAAAGTCTAAAAATCTATTTATCACGGTGATATTACCACTCACGTATGAGATATAATTACGGCAGAGAATGTGTCCTTCTTTTACATGTTTGGCATTTACAATTTATATAAATATGACATTCTTCTGAGCATGGCATGCTTTTAGAACAAGGCCCTCAGCTGTCTGCCTGAATGCCAGTTAAGGAAACATTAGACCTTAAATATTAATGTGGTAATATGGCATTGTTAATGCTCACTGCGCTGCTGGGTTATTTGTCACAGTCCAGAAAGCTCAGAGCAGCCAGAGAGAAAATCTCTGTGAAGAATCAACACAGTACAGGGCAACAGCCCTGGTCAGAAAACCTTTGGCCTGCGCAGGTTTATTTTATTTTATTTCCCACTCTTGTTTTCCCTGCAACATTTTATGTTGTTGTTTTTTTGTCCTCCTTTGCTTTGAATTATTGGCTTTGAACAAATACTCCATTGCTGGTCTTATTAACAGGTATAGGAATATAGTAAAATAGTATATCAAGTAAACTAAACAGCTTTTAGCTAATATATTGTTGCGGTGTGCTCCTCTAATGACCAGATAAGTTTCAAATATCAAAGACACTTGTTGTCCATTAATTACCTATTGCGTTAGTTTTTATTTCGGGCTCCCACCCCATCTGTTACTATCATGTATCACTCTCATTTTTAATTCTCTTTTTAAATAACCTTACTGGAGTGTGGAGGCTCAGCAGTGATATCACAGCGATTGCATAATCAAAAAATAGGTACAAACACATAAACTCTCTCTCTCTCTCCCTCTCTCTCTCTCTCTCTCTCTCTCTCTCTCTCTCTGTCCCTGCCTGTGAATCTTCCAGCAACAGATGGCTGAGGGAGAAATCAGCAACACATTTATTATTTTTTTTCCTGTCCTTTAGTTGAACAAAATGTGGCATAATTGGGTGGCCATTCTAACGCACATATTTTAGTACCTCTTGATTCTCCTCCAGATATATTTTCATCTTTCGACGCTCAGTTGATGAGTCTTAGCTCCGTTGGGAATCAAAGTTTTCTCCAAGAAAATCTGGGTTTCAAACAACGGTGTGAGATTTTGTATATAATATATTCTCTCTCTCTCTCGCTCTCTCTTAATAAAAGACCCCATTACACCTGCCCTTGTAAGCACTTTGTTGTCATTGTATCGGGGGCAAATCTGTATTTTACCACATTTTTCAATAGTGTAGTTTCGTGTCATTCTGCAGGCTGTTTTGACTGGCAGCTCTTAGTGACCACTCAGGCTGGAGAGGAACCTCCTTCACTCTCGCCCACTGCTCCGATACAGGAGCCAATCAGAGCGGTGGTTCATTAACATGAAATCAGACACCACAGAAGAGAGTATATAAATGCGGTTTTCGTCTCATTAGTATTCTGACAGCTATTAATTAGTATCAAAAAGATATTAATTA
>JAODUH010046014.1:0-19789 GCA_027564835.1 Typhlichthys subterraneus
CATAGTCAAACAGGTAATGGCCTAGCTAATAAAGTGCAATAGGTAATGGCCTAGCTAATAAAGTGCTATATATATATTTTTTTTTATTTCTTTTTTATTTCTTTTATTTTTTTTTGTGTTTTGTGTGTGTGAGATAAGAGCAGTGAGTGCAGGACTTCATTTAGGAGTGCTAAGAAGTGGTGAGGTCGCTTGTCAAGGTAATTTATATTTTGTCTTGTAGGTGTGTATATTGTACGTTGCTGTTATACAGTGCAGAGGCTAGTCATAATATAGGCTTGCTCTCCATCATTTACTGTATGTTCAAGTCACAATATCAGTAAGTGTTCAGTATATGTTCATGTGAGCTGTCAGATGTCACTCAACAGTGCAACTATAAGCGCTGATGACAACCAAAATTGAATCATTGTTCTAAATGTGAGTGATTGGCAGCTACAATCATCTGTGAGGTTTTGCCAGCCCTTGTACTGTATATGAGCCACCAGTGGCTTTCCTGTAAACCTAATGGCTGACTGCTCATAATGGGAATGTTAGGAGGTGGGACACCTTTTTTATTATGTCAACCTGTGTGTCTGTTGGGCAACAACAACTCATAAGGCAGGTATGATCTCAGACGATGGGACGGTGACTCAACAGCAGTCCACACGGTTACAGTGCTGACACACATCAGAAACACAGTGCTACATCAATAAAGTGTACAACTTAATAACAAAAATGTTTATGCACTTTATGTGCAGTGTATTTTAAATACGCTCCCCTGCCATTAGGATGTAATATGTTTGACATTGATGTCGTGTGTGTGTTTATTAGTAAAATGATGTTGGAGAAATGAGCGGTGTGCGCTGAATGTTAGTGTTGGCCTACGTCACACAGTCTCAGAAGCAGCTTTCCATTACTTAACCCTTGTATGTCTCTCTGCATGTCTTTTCCTTTTCGCTCGTCGCTCAGGAAGACTGAGGTTTTTGTGGCTGACAGGCTGTCACATTAATCAAATTTAAGCCGTCTGTCTTGTTTGTCTGCTTGCTTACCCACACGCATCCTACGTGTGTTCAGTGTAGTTTATACAATTGTATATACATGCGTGTGTGCGTCTGCCTTTCACCGTAGCTGAGAAGCATTGTGTCTCACACTGAGGCGAATCCTTCAGTTAAACATTAACAGTGTGAGTCTGTTACAATAGTGAGATCATATAATATTCACATGACTTAAAGGTGCACATATTGCATGCTGCTGTTGTGTTAACTGCAGCACCAAGTGCAAAGGTCAGTGCTGTTGCGACATTAGCTAACAGGGCCAAATGTCGAGCATCAGAGTATCATGGACACATGGCAATGCTCTGTTTGCGCTATATAATGCATACATGTATTCATCATAGTGTGGAATGCTCTCGGTCCTGGCACCACAATGGTGGTACGAGCTTCCACCTTCCAGCAGTAGTCAGGACTGCTAAAACATTACCAATCTTCCGCAAGACACTTGAGAGACGCCTCTTAATAATCCACCACTACTAACGACCTGTCCACCTCCTAGCACTCAATGCTCTCCAACAAATAAAAATACACACACTGCTGTTATGTACTACTCACTGTTATATTTAGGCCACTAGGAACTTTGTTGGATGATTTAAATTATATATTGACATGGTAGTAGACATAATGCAAAGTGCTGTAACTATTCTGACATAATAATGGTTGTTTACAATTGCTGGTGTTTGACCTGTCCAACCAATGACAAAAACTTTGGATAAAAGTGTCTGCCAAATGCCGTAAATGTATATTTAGGTTATTGGTCCAGTTGCCTACTAAGTATACGCAACACGGCTTAATATTCCAGGTACATTGCCAGAAGTCAATTGAGAAGTAATTCCCTGTATCTTTCATTTCAATGGGTTTTCTTGCTCTTTTGCAGATCATGATTGAGTTCTGCCCTGGAGGTGCCATGGATGCCACAATGCTAGGTATATTTCTCTTTCTACAGTACATGATCTACAGTATGTTTTGCATGCTCTTTCCTTGTTTGTGTTGTATTCTCTCATCTGGTCTTCCATGGCTCTGTCTTTCTAATGCACCTGTCTTCCCCTAATATGGCCTTTCTTTATGCCTTCTTTGGTGTAATTATTTCTGGTTTATTTTTTTACCCCTCTAATATTATCCTGTATTTTATTTTTTTATGTTTTCTGTGTCTAAGTCTGTTTTTCATACCTACCTGCTTGTTATATTTGAGGAAGTTCATGCTCAGATATTTTTGTGCACTTTGTGCACTCAAAAAAATAGTTTCTTCTTCATGATGTCACTAACATTGCAGTTGTCATTGTTTTGCGTGTGTTCATCATTCAAAGACTTGAAATCCATGTGACCAGTTTTTTCCGCTTTGCATAACATCTTTAAATGTCTTCGACCCGCCTGACACAGAAGAACCCCACGACTAGGGAAACCCCCCCACCCCCCCGGTGTGTTTTCACATGGTTAATCAAAAGCCTCAAATAACTGTCTGGCCAGCCCGGCTGGTCAAACACACATAGGGAGTAGAATCACACTAGTGTTATACAGGGCCAGTTGATCTCCAGTACAGTAGTATTGCTGACCCAGCGACACAGATTCAAACACTATGATCCCAGATTTGTAGATATTATAGATGTGTGTGTGTGTGTGTGTGTGTGTGCGTTTCCTTTCAGCTCTGAGCTGCTTGATATTTAGGCAAGTCACTTAAGTTCCCACAGAACTGAGAAATGCTGTGCAGTGTGCAATAATCTTTGCAACGTTGATGTGAGCGGTGTTCGCCACTTTGTTTGTGTTCCTATTCACGGAGCCAGGGCTGTGCAGATGTACCATCTTATTTGTTCAGCGTGCACAGAGAACAGTAAACTAGCGAAATGCGAGTAGATATTTGGTGAATGTGACACAAAGTGTATTAGCTTCCAATCGCAGACTATACCTTTGTGTGCATGCATCCCAACCCACTCATCCTGCGTTTCCCATTACTCCACCCCCTGCTAGAGCTGGACAGAGGCCTGACAGAGCCTCAGATTCAGGTGGTGTGTCGCCAGATGCTAGAGGGTCTCCACTACCTGCATGACATGAAGATCATCCACAGAGACCTGAAGGCCGGCAACGTCCTGCTCACTCTGGACGGGCACATCAAACTAGGTGAGGGCTTCCATGCGATGGGCCTCATACAAGTACTGTGCCATTTTGTTTGGCTACTCACAGATGGGGGGGAGTGTGTCTGTGTGTGTGCTTTTTGTCCAATCAGAAGCAGACAATGTAGTACAGTAGTTTGTCCCAATTGGACATATTTTAATGTGGTTGGAGGCAAAACACTTACTGTATTCTGCTTGGGGATTATGCATGTATAAAGTGCATAGGCCATCCCCAGGATACAGCTTGTCAAACTTATTCTCACATAAGCGACATATTTTTGTTCCACACTGTTGTTTGAGGAAAGCTCATAGATTACCTCCGTGCTCTAGCACAGTAAAACGCCATTTAAAAAAGGTGGAGTCAGCAACCATGTCAGATTCTGCACATATCTCCTCACAGTCCACTAGCTGCCGGTTCTGTGCACGCTGAATAATCCAGGGTTTCACCACACAGCGTGGATATGTTCAACTCTTTAATGTTTATCTCAACACGTACTGTGTGTGCGCGAACACACATACACATACCACAAATGAAAACCTCATGCCTTCCCTAAGTCGCTGAGAAGATGATTTGTGAACGTTCTTTTCTCAATAATTTATTGTCTTTCTAAAGGATCCACAGCATTCCGGACATAGCAAGGTTTAGGTCAATATGGAGTATGCTAAAGAGCTTCCCAGACATGCCATCTTGGCTGTGTTCCTTAGTTTCTTTGCATGCTTCTGTACTAGGTACATGCATGTTATCCCATACCAAATAATACACTTTAAATACTAAAATTGTCACCTACAAATTTGTCCATAAAAACTATTCATAGATGTATTAAGTAATATTTTGTGTGCGTTCATTCTGACCATTGACTGTTATTGAACGTCTTTACAGTGCATCGCTTTCTTAAGTTTAAGAAACCACAGCTTGGCAAAATCATTGGGAGGTGCCTCTTTCTTCTCAATGAATCATTAGTTAATTAAGGCCTATCAAATGATGTAGCTACATAGGCAATCCAAATCCTCAATTACTGTGTTTGCAGAGATGAGTTGGCACCTAACAATTATTGACTCTGTTATGCAACATAAACGTGATATGTTGGATAGCTCTGCTCGGCTGGGATGAGGATTGGCGCCGCTAAATCTGAAGTTGTGGTTCTCAGCCGGAAACCGATGAAGTGCCTACTCCGGGTAGGGAAGCAGTCCTTATCCCAAGTGAAGGAGTTTAAGCACCTCGGGGTCTTGCTCACAAGTGAGGGGACACTGGAGCGGGAGATTGGCCGGAGAATCGGAGCAGCGGGAGCGGTATTGCAATCGCTATTCCACACCGTTGTGACGAAAAGAGAGCTGAGCTGGAAGGCAAAGCTCTCGATCTACCGGGCAATTTTTGCTCCTACCCTCACCTATGGTACAAGCGGCTGAAATGGGTTTTCTCAGGAGAGTGGCTGGATTCTCCCTTAGAGATGGGGTGAGAAACTCAGCTATGCGGGAGGAACTCGAAGTAGAGCCGCTGCTCCTTTGCGTCGAAAGGAGCCAGTTGAGGTGGTACGGTCATCTGGTAAGTATGCCCCATGGGCGCCTCCCTTAGGAGGTGTTCCAGGCACGTCCAGCTGGGAGGAGGCCTTGGACTAGGTGAGAGATTATATCTCCACACTGGCCTGGGAACGCCTCGGGATCCCGCAGTCAGAGCTTGCTAATGTGGCTCGGGAAAGGAAGGTTTGGGGTCCCCTGCTGGAGCTGCTGCCCCCGCAACCCGACTTCGGATAAGCAGATAAAGATGGCTGGATGGATGTTGTATAGCTTTTATTCCTTGCATTAATATTCTCACATAGTAAACCAAACAACCCCCCGCATTAAGACATATCAGGAGACTGGGAGATGACTGTTTTGACTTGCTACTCTATGAATTACATTCAGGTGGCCTTGCTCCCCCACTCTACAAGCCACGAGCGTAACTTTCTGCCCCCACAAGACATAAAACCCAAACATGGTAATAAACCTTGTTATTTACCAAGTTCCTGCGGAATGCCTTCTTACCTTGCCTTTTTCTTGTCTCTCCTCTGCATGTTTGTTGTAGCTGACTTTGGGGTATCGGCAAAAAATACCAAAACCTTACAAAGAAGAGATTCTTTCATTGGAACACCATACTGGTGAGTGAGTATCTCATTCTACACATGAGAACACTGTTTTGCAAAAGTCACCCGCACATGTATGCTTTCAATACACTGAATGCATGTGTGCAAGAATACCCCCATATGCAGTTATGTAACCAGGCCAATATCCTCCCATTGACGCTGCACAATTTGTACCGTTGTACAAAAACATAGAGCTTTTAGTTAACCTTATCCTCGTAACTGAGTGTCATCACACACATTGATTAGTACAGGAATCCTACAGTAACTCAGTGCCAAGTTATGCACAGCGGAATTAGGACTGCCTGTATACATTTTACTAAAGGCAGCGATTAGCAAAGTCAACATGGAAGACTGACTCCATGACAGTTGTTTCCAGATTTGAATCAGTCACACACAATGTGCAGATTTGTGCTTTGTGTTCACGCAGGCAAAACAAAAACTGAATTCTGGACGTGTAAAGCTGAAGTGCTCCATAACGTGCCTATCCTATCCAATTATAGACTGGCTAGCACATTCTCCTTTCCTTTTCCGTATCAAAGAGCATTGGGCTTCCTATTTACATTGTTGTTGCTGTGCAGGATGGCTCCTGAGGTGGTGATGTGTGAGACGATGAAGGATGCCCCATACGACTACAAGGCCGACATTTGGTCACTAGGGATCACCTTGATCGAGCTGGCCCAGATCGAGCCTCCCCACCATGACCTCAACCCCATGAGGGTCCTGCTAAAGATTACCAAGTCAGACCCTCCCTCCCTGGACTATCCACACAAATGGTGAGGGGCCTTGTTCATAATGTCTGAGAGTGAGAAGGATTTTATAACTTTTTTTTACCACAGAGCGCTATCAGATTGCTACCGTTGCATATGCGTTGGTGCTGTTGCGTCCTACACACACAGAACGTTGTAACAATTTTGTAGTTGTGATCTTTCAAAGGCCTTTCTGTTTTACTATGTACAGTATTTCACCTGCATGTGTATTTAAAGGCATAGAGCGACATGTAGATACTCATAGATACCATATCTAGTACGGTATGCATACAGTAACATACAATATACTACACTGTATGCATTATTAACATATACAATGCATTATAATAATGACTACATTTTATTTAGGATGCATTGTTATGTTATGCTTTCTACACTATATTATATTAGAGTAAAAGAAAAGAGTACACAGTATAGGTATACTGACTACAGTGTGTATTACTTGTACCCATCTCCTTCACTAGTCTGTTCTATTGTGGTATACTGCAGTAGTAGAGTGGCAGTGTTATTAGAGTTACCACTCAGTGATTTATAAACGCAGTGGTCTGCAGTGGTGCGCTCAGCTTTGTTTTATTACGAATGATAGCTTTGTGTGAGAACTGTTATTATCATGTGGGAGCTATGCGGCAGATTGCACCAACCTTGAGGGGAAACTCGCTGTTCTCCAACCTATCTTAAAGAAAAACACACTGCCCACCCAACTTTCCTTTGTCATTTGTGGTTATGTTCTTCATCCATGTTCCTTGTGTTTATCTAAGGTCACGGGAGTTTAAAGATTTCCTCAAAAGGGCTTTGGACAAGAACCCAGAGACTCGTCCCACCGCAGCCCAGCTTATAGAGGTGAGGCTCTGAACTCTCTGCTCTCTTACAGCTCAGCCAATATTGTGCAATGCATAACTTTGATGTACGATGGGGCATTGTCCTCTGTTTTGGTCTCTCTCTCTCTCTTTCTATCTCTCTCTCTCTCTCTCTCTGTCTCTCTCTGTCTCTCTCTCTCTCTCTGTGTTCTATTTGTGGGTGATTATAAGGGGAATGGAAAGAGGGCTATAGAATCGGAACAGTGGAAGGGGGCATGCCTTGGCATGACAAATATGCTAACATACTAGTAAGATTGTGGTTGTGTGAAAAAGCTGAGGCAATAGGGTTAGTTTTTGAAAAACATCTGGGTAATCCCTGGTTCAGCTCCCTGAGGACATTCACAGTATTAATTTCAGTAAATTCTTAAAGTTTCTCACCAATAATGGAATAGGGTAATGTCGTCATGGTATTTAGGTTTCAGTCCAACATGCCTATTCCTGTATATCGTATGTTGTTTCTGGATAAGAGTTGGATACTGGTAACTTTTGATGTACACATCACATAAAGAAAAATAAAAGACTAACAAAATGGCTACTGGGGTAGGAAGAAATATTGAATTTCAAGAGCCACAGTTCCTGTATGCATCCCTCATTTGAGGGAATGCCAAATAATTGAATTGAAGGGCAGACACATATTGCAGAGCAAGGCCTTCTGGGAGTCCTGCGTGCGCTCAGCAGTGAGGGCGAGACGGGCGTCGACCCATTCTGGTGCCGTGCTGGAGTTTTGAGATGACTATCGTGCTAGCTGCCTTCCTTGCCTACCGCTTGTCAGATAACATTTAAATTGGCTTCGCCATCATGGCGGTCACTGTCTGAATGTCAGCTGTTTCAGCTGCTGTAGCCCTGTTCTTATGTCAGTGAGTTTGCCAGTTGACCACCTCTGTGTAAAAACAGGTGTAGCACAGAAGGAATACATTATAGCTGAGTCATGCATACTGCATGCTTGGGGTAGGCATCGTGGACTAAATGTGTATAGTCACTGGATATGTTAACAGGAAATGAGACTATATATTAAAGTGTTGGTCAACATCGTCTCATACTCTGCTTCAGGCCTGCATGCATGTAGAGTATGTGGAATGTTGTGTATACAGCACCATAACATGGTATCACTCACTGTGGTTGTGGCTAGTGCTCATTAAGGGGTATATGTATACGTACTAGCAAATCCTCCCACTGCATCTCAGGAGTATGGGTTTCCGTTGGCTTTTAATCTGCATAGCAAACATTAATTTATCGTAGGGATGTTTTTTTTTTTTTTCTTTTTTTTTTTTTTCCACACAATCCCCACATTATCCTCCATGGCTAAAATATGTCTACATTTCCATCATATTACTGTCATCTAAACTGGGTTTTGTAGTGGTTTTGCTATATTTTAGCACCCATACCTGTTCTGTTATTACCCTAGCTTTGTTCATTGTCATTTCCTTTCTACCATTTTCATTCCATATAGTTTATATTTCTCATGCTCTCTCGCTGCTGATCCATGTCAACATCAAATGGATATTAAGTACTGGGCACACCAGAGAGGGGCTCTAAGCTCTCCTGAGCCACATCTTGAATCATAATGGAGGTGTAATATCAGCACAAGAGCCAATGGTTGTCATATTACACCTCTTATTAATATTATTTAGATTTTTTTGCTATAGAACTGGGTTTACCTTGACCAGGGATAGTTTCTGCTCATTTGCGATGGCAAACAATGACGTTAAATGTGCTGAGCTGAGCTACCGTTGGTCATGTGTACACGTTTCTACAGTGAATATTAGTACAGAAACATGTTAGTACTACACTTCAGCGTTGGCTGCTACTCTAGACATTGTGGGCTTATTCCAATGTATTATTTTCAAATGAATGAAAATGCATCTAAAGGTTTTCCAGTTATCATGCGGTTTATGAACTTATTTGCTTGGTAGATGCCTAGAAAATATGTGAGACATTTAATGCCAGAATGTTCTAATTAAATGTAACTGTTATATTCTACTACCATATTCTAGCCATTTTACAAACATGACTTCAAACACTAACTAGACTCAATATTGGTAAAATTTCAGCCTAGAGATATTATTTAAGAAAATGCATATGCAAATCCCTCCTCTTTCTTCCTCAGTATAAGGGAACAACTGCCTAGCCAATGCACTACTGTCTATCTTTGTATTCATACTCCTCCTTTACCACTAAGCACTAAATGCACATTGCAGATGCAGTGCTGTTGTAAATAATTGTCTTTAGGCAGTGCTAATGCTACTGCACCACAATGAGTCAGCAGCCATCACCTTGCTGTGCTGCTGTATACGATATTTGTTAGGTGGCTGGCACCAAGTATTTACCCGAGTTAAGCTGACCGTTTGTCACAGGACACGTTCGAAGCTAAGGACTTGGGTTATGTCCTGGAGTAGCACATAACACACAAGCCAACCTGTGTGAGGAGCACGCGCACACACACACTTACTTCACGACCCTTTTGTACGCTTGCCATTTGCCAGCTGTACCAATTAAATTACGCCATAGTCCAAAGCAGCTGAATAATAGATGAGAGCTTTTATCTCTGCTGTACCTATGTGTTGTGTTTTTATTTAGCTTTAATCTCTTCTGAAAGTGTTTTTTTTCAATGGAAAGTTTCAAGATAAACACTAAATTTATTTTTACATTCTTTTGTTTATGTATTTTACAGTTTGTTCCGTATTACATCAGTGTTCATTACTTTCTTGGTGTCTGTCTCCCATCCATTCTTATTTATTGTTTCTCAAAATTGTCTTTACCATTTTTTTATTTGATAGCTTGTACCCCATAAAAAAATACTTGTATTGCAACTTTTCCTTGCCAAGGTTTCAGAACTGTCAACTTTTAAAATTGTATTAATATAAGCACCGGAAATATGACAAAGTATGTGTTTGACATAAGACATAATGGCCCCTGGTCTAAAGGGCAAGGCACAAACTGCATGCTGGGCGTGTCCACGTCCACTGTTAGTTTAACAACGGATAAACCGGTTGTTGCGCCAGGCACATGGTCTAAAATGGCTGGTTTCTCTTTTCATTAATCATGGGTGTGTTGCATACAACCAAATGGCGAGCCTGCATCCCTAAAATATGTTTATATAGGCTACACACTATTTCACATTGTATTCTTCTCATTTGTAATCTTTTGCACGTTTTTGTGTGTGTGTGACAAGCAGGCGTGTACGTGTGTTGTTTAACCGCCATAGGCAATACTATCTTGATAATGCCAATAACTTTAGACAAGGATATTGTTGGCCACTGCATCTGAAACTAGCAAAAAATCATGTGCCATTGCCAGTTGGTGCCGGTTGCAAGAATGGGGCCCAATGCGGTTGTTTTAATGCATCACCTGTTATCACATTCCTGTCAACATTTTTTCCACCAGCATCCCTTTGTCAGGTCTACTACGTCCAATCGTCCCCTCCGAGAGCTCGTGGCCGAGGCAAAAGCTGAGGTCATGGAGGAAATTGAGGACAATAGGGAGGAAGGCGAAGACGATGAAATCTCAGGGCTCGCTGTGGTAAGAAACCAACAGCCTTTCTCGTTTTCTCTTGCCCTTTACAGTGCTATTGGCTTCTAAAAATATAAGCGTCTACTTCCTGTAGTCTTTGAAGCATTGTGAGGGTATACACGGGGCACACCATCTTTAACCCTTTGGCTTGAATCATTGGAACCAACTTAGACAACTGACCAGAAGTTTGCTAATAATTCTACATCAATAATTGTTTTACAGAATATGTATTTAATTGGACTCTCTTCTACTTGCCCCTACTGATAAGAGACTGGTATCTGTCCATCATTTGGTCTGAAGCGAGGAATGGAGCGTTAGTTTCCGTGTGCATATTTGCGGATAACACAAACATAGCCATACCAGTTTTACATTACAAACAAACAAACAAACTAACACAAACGCGCATAATCCAAATGTAACATTCCTCCTCTGCTTGCATAACTTTGAAGGCCTGCTATGGAGCGAGCATTTGTGGAACTTACTGATGGCATTCAATTTGAAAACAACATTCCATCAGTTTACACTGAACCAGTCTCGACACAAAGGACCAGAAACCGGAAAGCTGTCATTTGCCAACACCTAGACAGCGCAGCTAAATATAAAGCCAGCTCTCTTCTGGCTGTATAGAAACCTTATCACCTCACATGGGTAAAAGGTAAATTATTTAAGGTTTAGCATTGCTCTGGCTCAATGACCCTTAGTTAAACATCACTGGCCTATGAGAATGATGGAGAAATAATCCCGGAACATTTTACATACATTGTCTATATACTGTATATACAGTTTACTTTTATACACAAGAACATTGCTATATGATATAATTTAACAATTGTTCATGTACAAAATGCCACTAGGGACCATTTGTTGAAATAATCTCTTGAGTTCTGTTTACAACAATGCTCTGCTTCAAGGCATTAAGTACTAATCAATAGATCTGTCTGGTGCCAAACCTTGATCAGGATTCAAACATATCTCTAATCAATAGATCTGTTGGGTGCCAAACCTTGATCAGGATTCACACATATCTCTAATCAATAGATCTGTCTGGTGCCAAACCTTGATCAGGATTCACACATATCTCTAATCAATAGATCTGTCTGGTGCCAAACCTTGATCAGGATTCAAACATATCTCTAATCAATAGATCTGTTGGGTGCCAAACCTTGATCAGGATTCAAACGTATCTCTAATCAATAGATCTGTTTGGTGCCAAACCTTGAACAGGATTCACACATATCTGTCAATTTACAATCCTCTGTCAATGACAGTCGTCTTGATAAACCTAAAACCTAACCTTATGGTTATTGAAATACCACTGAAATGTTGTTCTCTCCTAGCAAGTCAGCCGTGGTTTTATCATACTTGGAAAAACAGAATCAAATGGACAGTATAGCTATACAGATAGCTCAGCTCAGGTGACACCAGAGAGGCCATACAGGATTCTAAGCAGGAGTTTCTGTATTCCTACTAAAACGAGGTTCAAGTTAGTTCACTGTTGTTGTGAAATCAAGAGGCTCTAACCCATTAGCTTTTGGGCTCAAACCAAATAGAAGTGAGGCTGAGGACAGTGACATTTTGGTTGAGGGGAAACCAAAGTGTGTTTCAGGCAAAGCATTAGTGTCCAATTGACGTCTGATGGTATTCACCCCTACCCCCCACCCTTCTTCCCCATCTGCAGTCCCCAGGCAAGGAGCCATGTCAGACCAGCCAAACCAGTATGGAAGTGGACCAGCCCCCAGACAGCCCAAGTCCCACCACACTTGCACTTCCTGCTCTCCAGCCAGTGCCTATGGTGAAGCCTGTCCCGCATCCATGCCAGGAGAACCAGCTACCGCACGAGGTCATACTGGACTCTGACAAATCCGAGAGCGGAGCCTCCACAAAGACCTCCAACTCGGACTCTGGCATCGAAGACGGGAAAATCACCCCCACCTCTGAGGAGGAAAAGGTATTGTTTATATTAGTTGGGGTGTGTTTTTAGCTATTGTGTGTTCTAGCCTTTTACATCAGATAATAACGCAGTGGTCGTCTACGACCAGAATTGGTGAACCCTGCACTAGGTGGACTGACTAAAGATGTCCGCCTACTCTTATTTCATGTTTTTGTTTATTCTGTCAACATATACATTTTGATTGATGATTTGGTTGAATGTCCCTAGGTTGCCGTCGAGACCCCCGAGGCAGAGCAGTCTCCTGCACTAGCCCAGCCCGAGGTTTCGGAGGAAGGGGTCGACATTCCCATGCTACCCATGCTTCCCAATGAGTCACACATTCCTGAAATCCAAGTGACCAAGGATGAGAGCGGAGCGATGGGCAACGGAGAGTTGCCTTCCACGGACCCCGGTTCTGCCCTGTCTTTTACACCCGTGCCTGTTCCTCGCACCAAGTTCAACCCCAGTGAAGCCCCCGGAACTCCAGAGCGGCGTTCTGCAGACATGGAGGGCGTCGCTACGCCCCAGGCTAACGGGAGGCTGGCCACCAAGCGCTACTCTGACGCTAGCAGCGTGGCTTCAGAGGGCATGGATCTGTCGGCGAACAACACCATCTCGCTATCTGTCAGAGTAAGTCACGCTGCTAGCCAAAACGTCATCTTTACCATTGAGCGCTATCTGGTATTCATTCACTGTAACCTGTATGACTGGTTTCCACCCATTCACAATAAATGTATAGTATCCTTTAAATTACAACATAAAGTTAAAGCACACTTGTAATAAATTAATTAATTTATTGTTGAGTTGCTAAATCTTTAGCTGGGTCCCTTCTTGGGGAAAAAAAAACATCTCCATGGCGGAACTGAGACTGTGTTCTGTGTATTTGGGTCCATGGGTGCGTACTTCTCAAACAGAGGAAATGTTGTCTCCCTGCAGCCTGTTCCAGTGAATGGCATGAATTGATGCCGACAGAGCAGAAGCCTTAGAATTTAGTATATACTTTGAGATTGTTTCTTTAAAAGTGTGTGTGTGAATAAATAACATTTATTGGTGTTGTTAAAGGCATGGTGGGTGTAAAGCAGTGAACTACAGTATCACATAAGTGCTTTGAATAAGGTATTGTGGTGGTGGTGTAAGAGGCAAATCATTTGACACAGTGCTGCACATGCACAAATACATTAACGTAATACAATAGGTTGGGATAGAGAGAGAGACGGTACAGAAGCTGTTTTTCTCATAAACACCAAGGCTTTCTGAAGCAACATTTTCCAGTTCTCAGAAGCAACAGTGGCCATAGTATAGGCCCTATTCAGTATGCAATGGTGTGAGAGGGCGTTTCTATGCCGCCCACTGTCACAAGGTCAGTTATGGAATGACCATGATTTGGAATCCTATTTACTGTGAGTGGGTCTGTCTATTGGAGAAATGGAATACATCCCAAACCCATTATTCAGCAGGACTGTCATCCACTGGGCCAAATAAAGTGAATGGACTGTGTGTTCCTGGATGGAGAGAGAACAATCTTTCTTTAACTCTCTCACTCACTGCAGCAGAGTTCTAGACAGACCCCTCTCTCTAAATGCGCTGTCAATGTGTACGAAATGTACCAACTGTACACGCACCACTTTGTGTGTATGTAATGCAAGCGCACACACACACTTGTGTCATCATAGCCCACGTGTCAGATGTAGAGAGGCTGTCAACAGCATAGAACAAACAGAGCTGCGGGGTGGTGGAGAAGCTTCCATCGGCTTCCCTTCCCCGATGATGGATTCTCAGAGGCTAATGTGGGGCCTGTTTGCTCAGCTGAACCTGAACACGTTTTCATCATTGATGTGATGAATATGGGCATTTGTCTCGCTTGTTATCACTATGCAGCCTTGAGGTGGAGGTGAAAACATTTTGATGGAGTGACCATTGGGATAGTATGTGTGTACTGTTTGTAGCGTATATTGGTACACCACGTCAGTGGGAGTTGATGTTGCCATGCCACGTTTGCTGAGCTAATAGTCTGCTAACCTTCAGTAGCAGATGGTCAAATCAATCTCTAATGTCCCTTTTTAAAATGTGCTTTTTGAGAAACAATGGAAGTCAGTGGCAGATGATCCACTTCCTGTCCCAACAATGGATTATTTTGTCGAACACAAGGAAGCCACAGAAAATGAAAGTTGATAATAAAGTCACTGGGGTTAAATCCCACATCAGTTGTGACAGCCACCCTCACATCTACAGAAAGCTATCATGACTCACTTGATGGTATACAATAACGATGAAAGGACTTTGGTTCAGACATGTTTGTGTAGCCTTCCTGGTATAACAGGAATGCTATGATGTGGTGTTTTCTTCCCTTCTCCATTGTTGTTTCTTTAAAGGAAACACGCGCACACACACACACACACACACAGGCACACGCCATCTAGTAATGTTAGTAACTCTCACTTGTCGCCAACTGCAGGACTCTCGCTTCTCCAACAAGACGCTGAAACGAACCAGGAAGTTTGTGGTAGACGGCGTTGAGGTGAGCGTGACCACGTCCAAAGTCATCCGAGATGACGAGAAAAAGGATGAGGAGATGCGATTCCTCAGGTGAGTAATGGCAAGCGTGCACGGACAGTGTTGTGTCCTCTGTGTTTTTCCTTTACTTAGAAGCTGGATGCGGGTCTCTGTCTTTGCAGTTGTTTCATAGACAACGGACACGACCGGTTGTATGGGTCAGGAGTTCAGGGGTCTGGTTTTCATTCATTGTCTCAGATTTAGGTCTGTGTTCTGTTCTGGCCAGAGGCTGTTCATGTTTGTGTTCAGCATGCTTGCTATTTTATGTCGTCCTGCTCTTTTGGTCTTTTGTGCGGAGAAATAATTTGCAGTTTCGGTTGTTCTTTCCAATGTATAATTAACTGACCTTCTCAACCTGACCTAGAAATAGATTAATGTCATTATTAGTCTCCCAACTCTAAAATGCAAGAAAACTTTTGTCTAGAAGGATCTGTACTATTAAAGATCTGTTCTTTTCTAAAAGCAATATACAAGTGGCCCTGAGGAAACAAATAACGACCAACCAAGGCAGAACAAAATAAGCTGACTCATCTTATAAAATCAATGCAACTTCATATTGCTTTTTAAGATGTTTTGGTTTATACTGTATGTGGTATGCTGTTTGTTTACAGTACTTAGCCCACATGGTCCACACAGTGGCCCATGCTTTACCAGTGCCATCTAGTGGATAATCATAACACTGCATCTTATTCTGTTCATAACCTTACATTGTTCTGCAACAGTTATTGCTAGTAAATTGTTATTGATACATTGATATCTATTGATATACATTGATTGATTGATATAAAAAAAAAAAAAAAAAAACTTGGAACGCATTAAAAAAATTACATTCATAATACATGATTAAACGAGTTGCATAGCCAGAAATTAAGGATTCCATTAACCTCTAGTGCAGTGCCATTTCTCAAGTGTGTGTGTGTGTTTGCAGGCGTCAGGAACTCCGTGAGCTTCGACTACTGCAGAAGGAGGAGCATCGTGCTCAGGCTATTCTCACCACCAAACTGGATGGTCAGAGGGATCTGATGCAACGCCGCTTTGACCAAGAGATGAACGTGAGACTCTCATACAAACCACACACAGACAGACCAAAACACAAACCTAAATTAATAAGCTGACAAATCTTTTTCTTCAATCGATGTGCTCTTAACTTGTTGGTTACATTGTGAGCCTTGTGTGTATTATTTAATAATTTACCTTTTTGACTGTGTTCTAAAATGAACACACTTCCTGTCTCATTGAACAGAAGGATGTTCTCTTTAACAATGTTTTTCTTAAACAACTTTCTACTTAACCATGGTATTTATACACTTCACTATATACTTGGCATTGTTACAATTTGTACCATTCAAGTTTCAATGATGTAGCTAATTAGAAGACATAGATTGACTATGGGTCAGGTTATGGCCCGTCCTATTCAGGGGCGTACATTTTTGACCGGCACTCTGCTTCTCCGTAGGCCAAGAAGAAGTATTACGACACAGAGCTGGAGACGCTGGAGAAACACCAGAAACAGACCATAGAGAAGATGGAGATGGACCATGCTGCCAAACTCCGGGACGAAACCCGGCGCATCAAAGTGGAGCAGGAGAGAGACCATCACAAGTTCCAGGATCAATTGAAGCAGAAGAAGAAAGAGGTAAAGAGTCGTGTCTGTCAAATAGTTTGGTTACATGCCTGTTAAACTTTTAACTTGTTACAATAAAATAATTTAATCAACAAATGAGGATAATATAAAAAATCATAACCTTTTTTATTTATTTTAAAACAAGGACTCCCAGAGGATAATATTGGTAAATGCAAATCATTTTTTCGGCTGTATTGGTATTGGTGAATGCCTCTATTCCAACCATATTTCCATTTCTCAGGTGAAACAAGCTGTTGATAAGCTGCCCAGGAAGCAACGGAAAGACTCTTTGAAACAGAGTATGAATGCTTTTGAGCAGAAGAAGTTAAGTGAGGTAAGTTGTCCTAATCTTTTCAGTGTTTTTGCTTGGTTTTATAAGATATGGGGTATGATTTGCTTTAAGTAAATGGTTTAACAATACTGTATATTCTGAAGTATTGTAATATCTTCAACCATACATATTCATTTATATTTATTGTCTTGAATGCGTCTTAAAAATGGTACACTGCCACAATGAGAACTCTTTTCATAGGTAGAACAAAGCAAAACGGCTTTTTTTTTGTTTGTTTTGTTACCTAGAGAAGCTCTTGGTAGTGTCCCCCGTCCTCCATATTTATACTTAAATTTGTATCGTTACATTTTTCTTCTTAACTTTGTTTCAGGAGAAAAACTTTTTGGTAACCCAGAGGAACTACCTGGAAACCACGTTGAGGAAAATTGTCATAAACAACAAGCGAGAGATCTGTGAGACAGAGAAGGACTGCCTTAACAAGAAGCAGAGCCTGATTAGAGGTGTTTTACTAGTCTTGTCTAAAATCCTTCAGTGTATGTTTCAGACATAATGTTAAACCATTCATACATTTTATTTATACTGTCGCGCCTTTAGCCTCCATGCATTACACTTAATTAGATTGTAGCTATCCTTAACTTACATCCCCCACCCCCCTTCTGTCAACAGAGCGGGAGGCAACTATCTGGGACATGGAGGAGAAGAACCTTCACGAGAGACACCAGCTGATGAAACAGCAGTTGAAGGACCAGTATTTCCTCCAAAGGCACCAGCTAATCAAGAAACACGAGAAGGTAGGTCGGAGACGTCCTAGAAGCCGGTGACAAACTAGTTTTCCTGTACAGGAATAGGGAAGAGGCTATGGGGCGGTCTCGGAGGGTAGTGGACATCCATTAACTTTGAATTGACCGTAGTGAGGTAGGCTTGCTAAATGCGTTCAAGTGTTGCAGAACGCAGCTATGCTGTGAATGAATGTTAACATGTGAAGGCCTCTCTCAATGCTGCATGCTGTTTGTTATGTACATTGTCAAAAGTCCCATTAAGTTGAACCCAGTGTCTGAAATCAATCCCTTGTTCACTGTTTGAGCACGTGCGTGAATGAGTGCATGAGCGGAGGCCAAGCATTGTGTTGTGGGATTTCTGTCACAATATAGTGTACATTTGTAGCTCACTATATTTCTAGGGATGGTTTGATCCAGTTTTTTCAGTCCTGATACATATACCAGCACTTTGGGTATCGGCCGATACCGAGTTCCGATTCCAGTGTTAAATTAAGTTTTAAGTTAAGTTGCTAAGTAAATGACGGCCAATCTCTATTTTAGGACCTGGATGCATTTTATAAACCTGCTGATGATTGTGTGGCCTGGGTAGGTTAGACATGGCTGATGCTTGACAGTAGACCTACACATGTATATTAATTTAATTGGATCAGCCCCATAGATCGGTTACAACTGTCCAATTGTCACCGATACCGATCCAGCTATTTAAGTCAGTATCGATCCGATTTCCGATCTCTGTATCGTAACTGTGCCATCCCTAGTACATTCTGCCCATTCCCTCAATGTGTGTGCGTGTATTTTGTGGTCCATATTGACACTGGTCATACAGTAGGCCTGCTGTCATGTTAAAGCCTATCATCAGACCTCTGACTCTGTATCACCTGCTGGCTGTGTTATTGAACTACAGGAACAGGAGCAAATGCAGTGCTACAATCAGCGCATGATTGAGATTCTCAAGAGTCGGCAACAACAAGAGAAGAGCCGTCTGCCCAAGATCCAACGCAATGAGGCCAAGACCCGCATGGCCATGTTTAAGAAAAGTCTCCGCATCAACTCCACTGGCAGTGCCGCTGAGGACCGCGAGAAGGTCAAACAGGTACAGCAGCTGTCATTATTTAAATTTGACCAGGAACAGTCCCGTTGAGATGGAACCTTTTTTTTTACAAGGGAGACCTGGTCAGCTCAGTTAGACATTACAAAGACTACACCGACAGTACAATATACATAAGTAATACAACTCAATCTAGTTGCATGCGTCCTATTGCATCCAATATTAATCATTAATATAGCAGCAAATGCATATTTTGTAAGAATGTATAAATATAGTGGCGTAATATTGCTCAAGTTATAGTTGTTTGGCTGTAAGAGTATGTAGCGTGAACCGCTGCTGAAGGACAACGGGCTGTGTATTTTGCGGCCAACTGATTTTTGTTTGAAATGAAAAAACACAAATTGTGAAACAACCTGTTTCCCAACAAACGTTCTAAATAAATAGGAATACGGTAAAATTTTTTAAAGTTAAAAAAAAAAAAAAAAAACACTTTCTGAATTGTGTTCATGTGCTACATGAACCGGCAACATACTATTTGTCTTCATTTTCTTTTGTACTCCTTATGGACCCTTTCCCACCGTGACCCTAGGACTTCTATTAGCAGGCTAATTTATTCCTGTGTAGCCTGTAAACCCCCCGATGTGATTTAACTCGCTCAGTTGGAGTTAGATGGAGTTAAAACTGAATCTACTCTAATCTACCTGGGACCGATGTCCCGGGTAGCCCGGCTCATGTTAATCAAGCGCATCTAGATTGGCATGTAGGCTGTGTTCAGACAGTCCTGAGAGGAGATCTTTGTCTAATCTAATGGTCTGTCTCTCTCTCTCACCCCCTCAAGTTCAACCAGCAAGAGGAGAGGAGGCAGAAGGCAGAGAAGCTTCACCAGCAGCAGAAGCATGAGAACCAGATGAGAGAGATGACTGGCCAGTGTGAAGCCAACCTCCACGAGCTTCAACAGCTACAGGTCAGTGAGGGACACTTCATTAACATGCATACAGATTAGGGCTGGGCGATATGGAGCAAAAATCATATCCCAATATATTTGGGTTGAAAAGATGCACAATACACTCACCTAAAGGATTATTAGGAACACCTGTGCAATTATCTAATCAACAATCACATGGCAGTTGCTTCAATGCATTTAGGGGTGTGGTCCTGGTCAAGACAATCTCC
>JAODUH010046024.1:0-19785 GCA_027564835.1 Typhlichthys subterraneus
TAGTCAATTTAAAGTATACTGTACATTGACTATAGGGACAAAACCATTTGTATTGATTGTACTTACTGTGATATGCTGTCATCATTCTTACAAATTGCTTTCTTATGACGACCTAGTTTACAGCTATTGACAAATGTACTTGTAAGTTGCTTTGGTGTGTGTATGCTACATGTCAACTGTTAATTGTGTGTGTGTGTTTTGTGCAGACCGTAAAATAGTGCCCACTCACCTGCCCTTGGCCTGGACCCGCAGCTCTCCTCTGGAGCAGCAGAAGTTTATTTCTCTGTTGGAAGATTTAGCCAAAACCCACCAGCCTCACTGAGCTTCCATGTTTACAGCCATAGCCTGGGCCACAGCTAACACCGGTATACAGACCGCTCCTGTCTTCCCGAAGCCTTTTCATTCCAGTTGAAACCAATAAATATAATTAGCCATGGCAATAATATGACGGGGGATATAGAGAGTGAAACTGGAACACGTTTGCCAAAAATAGTGTGGCTTTTGTAAAGGTTTAATTGAACCTATAGGATGCTTCTGAAATATTAGTATTACAGATTCACAGATTAAACTTGAATGTTTGGCTAGGAAGATTTAAAATGGTTTTATAACAATGTTAGAATAGACAGCATTTTGCTATTAATATTTTCCTTTTTACACTAACCTATGCCTATATAAGTGTTATAAAATACCTATTTGATTGTGAAGCTTTTGGCTGGTAGACGGAGCCCTTTTAAGAGTTACTCTCCTTAACAAACACACACTCACACACACACCTGTAGCCATCACTTAGTGACTTGATTGAAGTTGTCAATCAGATGGGAATCTGATGTGACCCAAGTCACGTACACACAACACCCATTATTCAATCACACACCTCCATCTGTAAGGGCCCAGTCTGGTGCAGTATTTGCTCCAACATGTGATCCCTGCTTTGTATTAAATACAGCAATGTCATGCTAGCAGCAAATTACCAATCCGTATTACAAATATTTATTTCAGGCATACCAAGTGTTCCCAATACAAGCATGACGCACCATAAAAAGCAGCATAACATGATGTGCATTATATTAATAGATTAAAATCTGCATAGCATCTTAACAAAATACATGTTATTTGAAAGTGTTCTGTAAATGACTGAATAAAGAAAATCATACTAGGTGTTATTTTTGCCACAATAATAAAATACAATATTTTGATTTTGGTTACCAGTTCATTTCCTATCCATTATTTAAAAAGAAATGGTGGTGGACACAGACTACTATCAATACTTTTATTAAATACAATAATTGTCTTATACAAGCAACTTTTATTTTACATAGATGGTGAACATGTTGAGGTTTAAATCATGCATGACCTCTGGTGATTTTAACTTATGATTTTACTATAGAAAACAATGTCAACCAGAAATTAGTTTTTTTTTAAACTTCTCATTCATCAGGATAACTAGCTCATCATATAATCTGTTTTAATGCAGAGAACTCAGGATAACTTACTGGCAAATAAAAAAACTACCCAAAAAACAAGCTTCATTAGAAATTAATCAGTTTGTCACCCAAAAAAGAATACGGGAGAAATTAGTGTCTTGATTGTACTGTAGCAGAAACCCTGTCACTGTCTTGTGAAGGATGTCATAATTCCGTGTGAGATAATGTGATGGACTAAGAAGTTATGAGGTGAAACACTCATAATAAATCACAGAATGTTATTAAACCAGTATAGAAGTGAAGCTTGCTTGTGTCAACATATTACATCACAGTGAAATTCATCAGGGATAACATGTACAGTAATGTATTAATATAACAAACATGACTCAAGAATTTCATAAGCCAGTCTGTCATAGTTATGAGAAAAGTAAATAACAATATACAGTGATAGTAGATAATTAAATTGCTACAAATATAAATATACACTAATGAAGACATTGGAATGTGACTACATTTTAAGGAACTTTAACATTACTACAATGCTCATTTTCACCAACAATAAGGCAAGCGTTATTCTACACAATAATGTACTGGTTCAGATGTATTTACAAGGGCGCTATATAAAGGTAATACACCCATTTGATGCAAACGTTTCTGTTTTACAGACATGTTTTTGAAATCATGTTTTGTGCAATTCAGTGCAGTGGTGAGGATATTGGTACAGAACATGTAACTGAAAGAATGAAAGCCTCTGAGATCAATAAATAAAAAGAAGTACAGTGTGAACGCATCAACAGTCAGTGTTGATTAGAAGTGAGGAAAGGCTGTGTGTGTGTATGTGTGCATGTGTGTGTGTGTGTTATGGTCTTTTAAATGAACACTTAAGAGACACAATTACCCACAATTAGCCATGGGGAGTATATATATATAAAATAAAAAAACACCAAATATAGTACCTGTTCAAGTAACCTTCTGTAGTTAAAACATAAAGTGATCTCTGTATTGAACTTAATGACAATTAAAGATAACAAAAAGGCATTATTTGTATTCACCAGCAGTAAGCAAATAAAGATCTCAGAGTTTTAACTATTGTTTTTAAAAAGCAAGCGAGGTTGAACTATTTGTTAAGTTTGATTATATTGAGATGAAAGAGTTGATGAAGGCCCCTCATACATTGGTATGTTTAGCAGCCACCTACTACTGTACTACCTTTACCACTGTAAAACCTTCTAAAAGTGTGTTAAGGCTAAGTAGTGTGTGTGAGACACAGGAAGAATAAATATCGGAGGGAAACGTCTGCGAGGACAATTTTCTTTTTTTAACACATACATGTTAGGATAACGGGTTGGTGGTTAGTTTGGTTGGGACTGAACCACTGAGCAGATTCCTTGTGTCTATACAGGACTGGAAAGCCAGTGATCACACGAAACCTATTACTACAGTACATAATTACATAAGAGGCCAATCAGAAATATTGAAAACACTAATGTGCACACCATTCATCTTTCTAGAGTAGCCATCATGCCATACAGTAACTGAAAACACCCACACACCAACATTGTGCATAGGATACTGCTCTGAATCGAAACCATTCTCACAAATCTTTAAAACAGACCGGCAATGAAGTTAAAAACCTTTTGTTGTTAGGGGCTCTTGAAAGAAATGATGCTGTACAGTATACGCTACACACACACACAGTAAGCCTGTTTGTGGTCAAGAGAGTTAAGACATACGGAGGGAAAATACACAAAGATTTCCATGACAACTGCAGTCCCCAGGTCAGACACCAGTCAGTGACGAGTGTGGCCAGAGATTAGGGTAGATGGTGGTGCAAGTCAGCGTGGGGAGAAGCCTGTTGCTAAGCTACAGCCAACCACCTGCGTCATGTCCCAGATCTGAGGAGATAAGCATCCAATGTTGAACCGGCTGCGAAACCTAATTGTCCCAATCAAAACGCTGCAATTCTGGATGAGATGTTGGTAAAGAGTACCTATTTAATCGATATTCGCAGACATTGCTAGATAAATGTTCATTCATTAGCGTACTTCATTCAGTGTGTATCTACACTGTGTGTTTGTGCGCATGTGTGTGTGTGCGCGCAGTTCAAAGCTGTTTAATTTGATGGCTGCTACTAACCTTGACGATGCGGTCGCTCCCACACGTGACCATCAGGCCTCTAGACGGGTCCATGTCCACGTAGCCAACGTTGTGTTTCCCCTCATGGAAGGTGGCCAAAGGTGTGCGACTACACACACACACACATTAGCATGTCACTTAATTTCACTATAACTAATGCAGTGACACACTGAACCCAATCCAAAACATAAAAATAATATACTTACTCCCCTTCTTTAATTGAGTCGAAGCAGACGTCACAGACGCGCACCGGGAACTCAAAGCCCATTATGGGGTACGTGGAGCGTTTTAAACTACATTTCCCACACACTGCCTTGCCACACTTTCGGCAGTGATGCTGTGCACAGAAAAAAAGGGTATTAGTATGTGACACATAAAAACAAACATATGCATATTATACATGGATGGTGTATTGATATATTTTTGTGCCACTATAAGATCATAAAGTTTAAAATCTAATGATCATTAGAACTGCAAAGTACATATCAAAACATAATTTGTACTCGTGGAAAATTGAATATACCTGTCTGAGCCCCAAAGTCTTATTGTCCCACATCTGCTTAATGTTCCAGAAGAATGGCTGCTCACACTTCTGACATGAGTCACTGTCTAACCACTGCGGCGCCTACAGACAGACAGACAGACAGACAACACACACGCAAAGATTAAGTTAAGACCTATTATATTATTCACACAAGCAAGAAGGGAAGAACCTAGGGCCCATTAACATAAGTAACCAAGACGACTAAATGGATTTTTATATAGAAAGTGTGCCTAGCTTGCTGGGAACAGCCATAGAAATCTATAAATAACTTCCTGAGCCAACATGCACAACACTGTTCAGTGTATCTGTAAAAGTATTTAAAATAAATGCAGCAACTAGTCAATAAGCAGAGATTTTGCCACAGTACAAATAAGAATGAAGCAAACACGCCTCAAAAGGAACACATGAATGACTAGTCAGTATGTTCAGGGGGGAACCTCTTCTCTGGGAGTGTCCATGTTCCACACTGTGAGGGCTCCGTCTACTGAACAGGACAACAGCTGTCTGGTCAGCTGCAGGTAACGGACTGCCTGCACTCGATCACTGACACGAGAGAGAGAGAGAGATTATAGAGTGCAAGTCCAAGATGATCAGACAAGTCTACACAGGCAGGGCTGCTGACACTGTGTGTGATGAGACTAGAGCATACTGAAGTATACATGGAGACAGAAGGGGCAGAGGTAAAGCGAGAGGCGTCAGCCGTTAGTGACACTACTGAACCCTGCTGGTGAAGGCAGAGATGGCAGGAGAGAGACAGAGAACGACCAACCAAAAAGACGCCATTATTAATTACTTGTATTGATCATTTTATGATTACACACACACGTGCACACACACTTACTGATGTCCCTGTAGTAGCAACGTGCGTCCCTTGCGGCCCCCGATGTCCCACATGATGACGCTGTGATCGGAGGCTCCCGAGAACAGCAACCTCTGGACTGGATCCCACCACAGGGCTCCTATGCTACCTGTGTGTGTGTGTGTGGTGTTGGGGGGGGGGGGGGGGGTTGGGGGAGGTAGCAAGGGGATAGAGAGACGCAGCAGTTAAAATTAGGTTGACTGAGTAACCTAAGAATACATTAGGACTGCACTTGGCACCACTAGGTGGCACCTTAGAGCACAGCTGAGAAGTTGTGTTC
Organism: Typhlichthys subterraneus; assembly: GCA_027564835.1. NCBI lineage: Eukaryota > Metazoa > Chordata > Actinopteri > Percopsiformes > Amblyopsidae > Typhlichthys > Typhlichthys subterraneus. Next base: position 5,244 of record JAODUH010046024.1, read on the forward strand.
TTGTTAACAGCTGCCCCGATAGCATGGTTATTTTCATAGTTATTTTCAGGGTTAATTTCATGGTTCATTTCATGTGAACTCTGGTTCAAACCAACCAAACAAACTCTGGTCCAGCTGAAATTGGTGGTCTCGGTCCGGTGTAAGTGATCTTCAGCGTGGCTCTCGCTTTAAGCGTTAACATGACCCAAAATATGAAACGAATTAAAAAAAGGTTGACACTTGACATGCAGGAAATGAACACATAATTGGGTCCTGGTCACACATGGTGACAAGAGGTGAAACACTGATATGTGGTCTGGTTAGCATATCAATGAAATGCTTGTGTTCACTCACAAAACCACAAGACGTGTTTAAATTGTTCAGTGATAAAAATAATTTAAAGTTTAATTTCTCAGAGCACTGACAATTTTTGTCTCCTAATTTTTACATAATGCAAGGTAAGGGTGGTGTTTCCATTTGTCTCAAATTTTTTTCTTAATAATTTTTACCCTTCTTCTTGTACTTTTTAAATATAACTAAATGTGTAGTGTTCCTCTTCTCTATTCTGCTTTATTGAGATCAGATGTTTCCAATTCCTGTTTTCAGCTTCAGCATACATGCTGCTATAGACGATGTCTGACTTACTTAGCCAAACTCAAGTAAACTGAGCTCTAAAAGGAAAACCAGAGTGACATCAACAATAGGGTTTGGGAAGGTGCTAAATCACTGTAGTGAAACAATGAAACATATTTGCGACATGTGCCATAAATGTACAATGGCAAGCAGCCATCTCTTCCCAATTTGGCTTCCATTATACCCATTTTGTGTGGCTGAAGCCACATGCACACGTATGACACTGGCAGAGCTCTATCTCTGCGTACAGCAGAACTGGGTGTGTGCGAGTACGCCAGTACCTTCGTGGCCCTTCAGTGTAGTGATGGTGGAGTAGGTCTGCCTCTCCAGTTTGAGCAAGGTAATCTGCCCAGAGTAATCGCCCACGAAGGCATGTTGTGTCTCATGATCGTATCTGGGCACAGAGTCACGGGTTGAAAACACACTGAAGACGTTAGCATGTTGTGGTGCATGAAAATAAACACAAAAAGCTCCACATTCCCACGACAGAAATACATATTCCTATGAAAATATTCACCCGCACACACCAACATATAACCACTTAGATTACACAAGTTTTAGTACACAAACGTGTGTTTGTACTATAACTAAAGTAAAGACGAGACTAACCTGTTTTAACTATTCAGAGTAAACTGTTATACACAAATAAACAGACCGCGGCACCCACACAGACGAGGGAACGATGACACAAAAGGATACTGTAGGCAGGAGGCCCAGGAGGTGAAGTAGTGTCGGCCCAGCATGCTACCACTTTGAGTGCACATCCAGCTCACGCTTTTGTCATGTCCGGTGCTCACCACCCACTCGCTCTCCAAGGAAAACACCATGTCTGACACGCGGTTCTGATGGGCTGCAGGACACAACCGGAGGGTCAACATGGCACAAACACACAGCTTGCAACGTGAACATCAAGTGTGGCTGCTGTTTCCAGACGTGGCGTTTTCATCCTTCTCGCTGCAACTGATTCCATCAGACCACTTGGGAGTGCAGTGCGCACATCACCAAGCCAGTCCATTTTCCAAACTAGACTCTGTTCAGGTCTACAGCTTCCATTCCTTTGGTACAGTGTGCATTGTTTGGAATTTACAAGCCCATGACAGCCATGAAGTATCGCTATAGGATATCACAATTTCTTATACAAATATATAAAGTTTGTGATCTGTGATTTGGTTTTCTGCAAGAGGAGTAAGCAAGATAGAGCCTTCCAAGGGTGACATCTGGTTTTGTGCCTGGAGAGAGAACTGGTCGCTCTCGTTTCACTTAACATCGATATCCCAGAGATGAGAACATGACCTAGGCTAAACTGTTCCTGACTGCTAGGGTGACATATTGTGATCCCAGGTATAAATGGACAGTGCCACTGTAATACTTATTAGCACAGCATGATACATATTGCATACACATTGTAACCAAGATGTCAGCAGCCTGGAATCGACACAGTCTCCCCTGCATATTTGTGTTACCACACCTTACAATGGGAGTGGAGTTGTGACTGTGTGGATAGACAGAGAGAGCATGTTGTGTATGTAAGGACAGGGGCTCTAGGGTGTTGTGATGAGCGCTGACATCCTGTATTGGAGGCCAAAGAAAGAACCTAATGTTTGGCCCAAGGGTAGACTATTTTCATCATACAATTCTCTCAGGCTTAGAAGAGGCCCGCACCCACACTCAAACACAGGTCTTTCTCTAGAGATCTGCATAATGATGTCTCGTAGTGATGCTAATAATAATAATGTCAGAGCTGCTGTAGCACATCATATCCCCTGAAGGCTAATGATGTTTACATTAATGCATTCCTAGAAAACAGGATGTAGCAGCTGGTTCCAAAAAGCAGGACCACAAGCAGAAGGTTCCTGGGTTCAATCCTGTAAGAATTATTGAGTTAGATGACTAACTCCTACCGACTCCTTGATACTGCATATTGCAATTGGATTGGATTTTAAGTGTCTGATTGCAATAGACCCTTTACACACACAGAATTAGACACACCTGAAATGGTCATAACATGGTACACAGCAGGCGGCAAATTGGCAATATGGAAATTCTGGAAGTCTGACAAATTAGTGTTTTGCAGTTTTCCACCTTAGATAATACTATTATAATTGACCAGCTTTCATTGACTGAGGGCAAAACTGGATTTAAAGCCAAGAATAATATATTTCACAAAAACATGCATGAAGCTGAAGGTAATGTTGATAAGCAACTATGTTACGTTATTATTGTCAATCCATTGTAAAGTATAATAATAAAATACAGTATAGTGCAATATTTACTATAATACATCGTGCCAATTACAATAGCATTCAAGTGTCCATTGTACGGTACCGTAGTACACGGCCAGCAGGTAGTGAGAGCTGGCAAGTGGAGAGCTGCTAGTACCGTACTGTACGGTAAGTCAATGAGGAAAAGAGCCTCGTAAACTCGAGAATCTACTATGTAGTGCATAATCCAAAGAAACCTTTGTAATAATTTATGTGACAAAATTATTTTTTTATACGCATTTATTTTTTTTGCTTGATTGTTGGGAGCTTGAAAATGTTCAGACCAAGGTGCTGCCTGCTTTAAAATACAAAAACCCACAGGACCCATGTAGCGTCTAATCTTGACTACTTGACCTTCTGAGGTCGCGGCTGTTTATATGTAGGATATGGGCCACCCTGTAATACTACAACTGTGTGTTGTACGCAGTTGTACGTTTTGCCGCTGCTACAGTTTCTGACGCTGTCATGACGATTTCCAGTGCGACAAACACATTAATAATATTGCTTCTCTTCAGTCTTACCTGGATATGTCTTCACGTGGTTCATCTTGTTGAAATCTTCAGAGATGAGAAACTCCTATAAATAAAATATTACACAATATGACTACCAGTTAACAAAAGAAAAGAAAACATCATGAGGTCCATTCAAAATCAGCAACAAAAGAACAATATATTGCCATGGGAATTTTTACAGTACACTCTAAAACTGTACTTAAATGTTTACACACAAACCTTTCCAAATCAACACTGAAATTAAATGCATAGAGAAACATAATATTTACGGTAGATGGAATTTATCTGCAGTTATCCTAGAGTAGATATGAGGCCATCTTTGCTCAACTCACCACAATAGCGCCATTGTCCTGGCCTATGAAGATGCGTCTGCTATCATGGTGGTATGACATACATGAGCATGGAGCTAAAGAATAGGAAGATGAGATATTATGTAAATCATGTTTTGTAAAACACAATAACATTTTATAAAGAAAAAAATAGTGACATAATGAATACAATACAGAATTAACCTGAATGTTCAACCATGAAGTCTAACTTAAAGCATAAGAAATCAGGGATGCGCCGATAGTCTCCTCGTTGAATGCCATCTCCCGATGGCAAATAAGATTCAATTTTGTGGCTCAATGCCAAAGTAGGCTATATTTTCCGCTTTAGGTGCAACAAGCCAAAGACCCACAATATAACCTACATGCACTCTGGTACGTATAGCCTACAACATGTCTTGTTCGCAACTTCACATACAATCTATCCATCCATCCATCCTCATCCCCGTATCCGTAGTTGGGTCGCGGGGGCAGCAGCTCCAAAAGGACCCCAATCTTCTCTTTCAAGAGCCGCATTTACCAGTTATGAATGGGGGATCCCGAGGCGTTCCCAGGCCAGTGTGGAGATATAATCTTTCCACCTAGTCCTGAGTCTTCCTCGAGGCCTCCTCCCAGCTGGGCGTGCCTGGAGGGGGCATCCTTACCAGATGCCCGTACCACCTCAACTGGCTCCTTTTGACATGTACAATCCAACAATATATTTTCCTCTTCTAGTTCTAGTCAGTGTAATTCTACTTACAGGAGACTGTGTGATAGATGCTCGGCCAATACTGGCCACTGTCTCTCTTCAGCCATACTCTGATTGTTCTGAAGAAAAGAGAATTACAAAGATATTACAAATTGCAGTGGAATAGAATATCATACAGACTCCAGCTACCACTGCTCATTACAACAGTGTCAATCACTAAACAGATCTTGAGGTTTCCCCCCTCTCATCTTCCTGGGAGATAGAGAAGTGTTGTAGTAAGTGTTATAGTAATTGTAAACAGTGCAGTTTAGTATAGACCTATGTCTTAACATATGCAGACTGGTTAACAAAGTATATGGATACGTTAGTGGTGTACTAGTGGTGTGGTATACAGTACGGTACATGTGTAAGATTATTTTTCAAGTTTCCATTTGGTCATGAAATCTAGAAGAAGAAATTAATGTATTGGGTGCAAGGAAGGAAATTACAAAGAATACATAATATATTAGTAATTTCATTAATTGTTAGGTTGAAACGAGACATGCTTGGAATTAAGGATCAGGTGTGTGTGTGTGACTTGTATTTGTACATGCCATCTCATCTATTTATTACATTAATTAAGGAATCTGTCTGTTATGCATTTGTGCTCCATGTAATGAATAGCATTGAATCTAACTACATTGTTACAGTACACTCAACAATGTTTGGTGTATAACTGACAAGCTCTTGTCTCTTTCTAGTCATTACAAATACTGGGCATTTAAGGTCGTTGTGATAAAAACAAGTTTTATATTCAGTGTTTAACCTATTCCTGGTTTGCGTTGTGTTCGGGTACGGTAGATTCCCTTGTTCAGTTGGTGATTAATGGGCTAAAGTATAAAAAGCTGGAGATGTGAATTTAGAATGATGCAACATTTTATTTGTCAATGTTAAGTTATTATTTTGTACTTCATCTGGGGCCAAGGCACTACCAACACAGGCTGCCAAAACAAATAGGCTATGAAATGTATTACTAGATTTCAGAAGCTTTATGTAAAGTAAATGAAACACCGAAACATTTTAGGTCATTCTCACTGGTATATGTTTTCACAAATCAGCCTATACAATAAATCAAAGTAATTCGTGTGGAACTAACCACAAAACCTGCATAAGACAGAATTTACATGTACGGTACCTCTCATCTTCTATTATCACGGGTGTACCGTACCGTACGTTTATCTAGTTTGGGGATCGGGCTATTTAATGGATAGGATGCACTTTGATCAACTGATGTATTAACCATATAAACCATATTAACAAGTAAGTTCCCTTTAGACGTAGCATAGTTTTATACCAATATATCTTAAAAGCAATATTTGAGTCTCTTTTGGAATACTGCTTTCCTTCATGGACGTTGTATTTGCTCTCCAGCAAGTAGACACAGACGCTGGATACATTACTTGGTAAGCTAGCGTTTCACTAGCTTTCAAACTTACCGGTCTTCGCTAACCGTGATTACGCCATCTTCTTTTGGTATCAAAACTGCTGCATTCACCGCGTCCGAGTGACCTTCGATCTTGTTTAAAAGAATTGGTCTTGAGGTTTGGGGCCTAGAATGAATCTCGGCTGCCATGGTTTACAAGCAGTATTTTCTTTCAGATGTTTTCCTCCTCACTCGACAAGCACTGAGGATCAGCTGACTGGTAAGCGCTTCTGTCAGGATTACCGTAATGTCAGCACCAGTACGCGAAAACCACATTTACTGATGACAGAAAATGTACCGGGTAAATGGCCTACTAAATAATAAGGCTACCATAAGTAAGGGCTACTGGGAAACCATAAGAATAATGTAATGACAACACTTACAATCAGGGTTTCCACTGGTCATGGAATAAAATAAATGTTAAAAAAAAAAATCTAGTCTATAAAAAAGGTTTTTTTGTCTAATCATGGAATATCAGGGAATTGGTCCGGATGTTTGGTAGTAGTAGGCAGGTTATACGATAAATATCCTCACGTTAATTTCCCATTTATCATTGCCATGGTGGCTGCCCTTTTTACATACCTGTTTTTTCATTCGATATCTAGTTCATATGCCAGATTTAGACAGTTTAAGTTATAGGAAAAAGTCAGGGAATTTTACATTTGATTTCGAGTGAGAACCCTGTAGGCTATGCAATTATAGTTCATATATAGCCTACATGTTGGTAAAAATATACTAACTTTATTGAATATTAAGCAAGATAAAAAATAAAATAAGAACAGTCACATTCATATTTAAAAAATACATATTACAGTTGCTCTCAAAGAGCATTACTGTACATTTTGTGAAGATTTAGAAATGTTTTAATAAAATAACTTTTTCTAATTTATAAATTTCTAATTTAGTTTGAAATACCATTAAGATTTATAGAGATATAAAAATGCATCTATAGCAAACTAATGCAAATGTGTGGGACTGTGATGATGATGATGATGATAATTCACACGCTTATGGCATTTGTAGTTGTATCTGAAAGGCTCAAGGCTGGTTGATCTGTCCTGCAAACAGAATAGTACCTAAGGACAGAAAACAAGTTTGAGTCAAACACATCTTCTATGCAAACAAAACAAAGCAAATATGTCAGATGTCAATTAGAATACTTGTTATGTATTGTGGTGAAAAGCAACACAAACATGGATAGGCTTTAAATAATTTAATTTAATGTAGTTGTATACTTTAGCACAGTAGTTCAAGCTGGAGGCAGAATAAGTACCTGTTGGATTGTGTTGAATGAGGAACAAGAAAGGTCTGTCCACAGTGACCCACGGTGGAGAAGACCTAGCTGACAAAATGGCAGCTACAGAGAAAGCAACAATACATTACTGAACAAATCACAGAAAACAGAATAGATCACTAAAACCTATATACTGATGGATCAAACTATAAAAAAACAACACAAAATATTAGGGCTGTCCCGAAAACCATTTTGCAGGTTTCGAATACTTGATGGTATTGCCGAACGAGTATTCGAATACTTGTTCTCAAAAACACCATTAAAAATGTTTCATAACCTGTTAAAGATAAAAGTGAGTGGCAGGACCTTTTGCGGGTTTTCAATAGCACACAACTGTACAACAGCAAGTAATTAAAGATTTTAACTGAGTCAACTACTCTCCAATGAAGACTCATATATTAAGTCCAAAACACATTACAATATTAAATATGGCACAGCCGGTTGTTGCATTCATTATATATTAGCTGGCAGAGGTAATCTTCCATTTCTACCTTCAGGAGCACATATGTAAACATAGCCATGTGCTCAAAATGGCCATTCTGATTGACATGTCAATTGACCCAATCAGAGCTATCCAATAGCATATTAGCCAATAAGAGTGTGTGTTGAATGAATAGCATTGTTCTCTTCTTACAGACAGAGCCAATTGCAATCAATTGTGTTGATGACAGTGTAGGGCAGGCAATTCCATTTTAACACTGGGTTTATATGGAGACAGTATGGATTAATAGGAAAACAGGCATGCATAATGTGAATAAAACAAATCCAAATATTTAAAATCGAATACATACCAATAACAAAAGACACTTACTTGTGGCAGCTGCTGCTTTTGTGCCATCCTCATTCACCTCAATTTTAGATTTCTGGAGTGCCTCAGACACATATAGTGGCTCATCACCTGGGAGAAATGTTAGATTTGTCCATTCACAATAAGTCAGTAAACAACATTTTAATAATAATATACCACATGGTGGCACTAGTGTGCTTAGGAGTGTGTTCAATGAGCCTTTGATTTTTCTGCAGGGAAGCAGATTTTCACACTGGGCAGCTAGACATGATTCATAGTTATAAACTGTTCTCATAGCAGTAAACAACCATCAGTCTATTCACACTGAAGCTGTGGTTGCGTCCAAATGACATTAGTGCAAATATTGAGGTGCTGTGTGCTTCATGACCTACTCACTCAGGTGGCTGAAATCTGCTTTTGCCAAATTGAACATATCTGTAATCCCAAGGTCTGAGAGAGTGGTTTTCAAATCAACAGTCGCTTCAGCTGTAAACCTTACAGTACACACACACACACACACACAAACACAACAAAATGTTTAGCATTTTTGTATAATACCATCATAATAATGGCTAAGCCTAATTCCGACCGATAAGCATTGGAAGCAAAAACATTTAACAAATACTTTTTTTTTAAATAAAATAATCATGCCCAAGTGAAATTACATGTTAACGTGTTTTTTTTTCTGCCAGTGAATGACAAGAACCTGCTATTAGAGAAGCTACAGTCCTTTCATGTTTGTGTATATATAGTGAGTGATGCTTTGAGTACGTGTGGCTTACCTAGGGATAAGCAGGCGGACTTTTCTCTGATGCATTAAGCTGTGCCAACTCTGCACTGTAGCTGTGTTAATGTGTGGTATAACACTGGAGAGGGCCGTGTCCTCTTCAGCGGGCAACACTATCAGCATGCTGATGGTGTTGCCGTGGTATGGCAGCTCGATCACCGTGTACTTCAGGCCCTGTGGGGTGCTAGCCAAACCTGGGGGAACAGAGACGAGACGTATAAAGGGCAAAATTGACTTCTAAGCTTGAATTTCATGCAGCCATCAAACACGTTAGTCAATGGAGTTTGAGATCACAACATGTACATGAGACGACTATTAATATTACCATTTATTTCCTGGACTTTTCATCTATATGTATTAAACAACTTAGAAGAACTTAGCACCAGAACCCATTTCTGCCTTGTTGCCCCAGAGTGTCCTGTAATATTGGTTAGTTAAGCAATAGTTAAGAAAATCTGCTCTTGATTTTAGCCTTGGGGCTTGCCTGTACGACCACAATTGTGCTACTGGATAAACCAACCATTACAGCTGAGAGCTGTCTTTGAGATATCTAGCTGAACGTACAATGTATTTAACACACAGTAATAACTAAATCATAGGAAATAAAAGATGAAATTCAGGTTCTTGTCATTATATCTCTGGGACCTTAAATAAAAATATCCTCACATTAATAGAACCCATTTAGCAATGCCATATATTATAAACCTTCAGCTATACCAGTTTTCTGTACCACTCTAATATTAGTGACAAATTTTCTGTGGGGCTCGCTTATTTGAAGAATGGTTCAAACTGATTTACACAGTTCATTGCCGAACACTAATCCTGTATGCATCTATTCGTAGCATTTAAATCTGAAGTTAGATTATGAAGTGCAAATTAATAATGACATAATTTATTTCACACTTCTATATATTATCCTAGTAATGGTGTGTCTACGATGAATAACTTCAGGAATACATTTGCACATGATTGAATACATAAGATTAAAAACCTAAACACTTTCAAGAATATTTTTGGTATGGAGTAAAAAGTCTTGTAGTTTCTGTCTGCATTGAGTTCTGTCAACAAGTAAGCTATGGTCTCAAGCCACTCACCGATGCTAAAGACGGAGAGCAGCGACATCATAGGCACTTTGGAGGCAATCCCATTGCCACCATGGAAGGTTCTCATCTTAGTGTTATCAGGCTGGAAGCGAAACTTCCACAAGCCTTTGAAGTAGATAGAGTTGACAACTACCAGACGTGTAAAAGCTGGGTCAAGCATGTCTGCTGTGATCAATGTTGGTATGTGACCTGAGAAAATATGCAATGTAAACACACAAAGCAGTCAACTTATCTATTATCTAACAGTTACGATAAAGTTACTTATCTCAGTCACATATGCGTGTTTGAAACAAAACTGTCCACAAACGTGGGGGCAGATACTGTATATAGCAATAGGCAGAGAACACTGACAGCATGAAAGCTTTAAGATGGATAGGAGTTAGTAGTTAGGGTTTCTAGATTAAAGAGTATGCTAAATGTCCTAATGGTAACTGACATACATAAAAGCTATATTGAAAGCTTTAAGTCAACATTTCACTGTGATAAAGTAAGTGACTACGACAAGCCACATATCCAATACCTTTGGTTTTATTTTTGACCCAGTTGTTGATTTCATCTGCAGCTATCTGTGGGTTGGTGAAGTCCAAGCTCTTGGTTGTACTCTGGAAGTTAGCTTTGTTGGTGGCTACAAAATTATCCTTCATGGAAAAGCCCTCTTGGTTGAAAATAGCATTGGCAATGGTCACAACATCTTTGTTTGACCTAGCTGTCAAAGACTTGTGCAGCTTCCTCAGCATCTTGTAAGGGCCTGAGCACAAGTGATGTTGGATTAATGTATTTAAAAAAAAAGAAGAAGAAAAAGGTTTTAGTTAATTTCTAAGTGAGTTACATAGAATTATCTAGGAAGACGCCCATTGAAATTGTCTGGAAAATCAATGGCAGGCACTTAAAAAAAAAAACTGCCAGGTGATTGGATGAGCCATCGTAACGGACTAACCCAACTTTGCCACACTTGGGTTAGTGCATTCAATCAGGATGGTATCACAAAGCTAGGTTATTGTTGCACAACAACAACTACAGTAGTAGTAAACATTTTTCCATACACTTCTGTGAATTACTTTAGGACATTATTCCAAATCATATTTGAGCATGGCTACTGTCAAAACACATTATAATTACCATTTTTCTTGTAATTGAGAGAAGTGACGATCTGGCTTCGTGTTTCTCCGTTAGCTCCAGTTAGCAACATGCCAAGGATGGAAGCCACACCATGGGGAGAAAGCACTACATTTTCATGGGGCTTGGAGCGGACAATTTGCTGGAACACCTGCAGGCCCAGATCAGAACCTCTTTGTCCATAGTTGAGAGCCTGGCAGAGCACACCCCTGAGGCAATACAGGGTCACCAGCAGACAACACAAGGTGTGGTACCTCATATTCACAGTACCTAACAGACAACAAAGGAGATATTCAGAGATCTTGGTCAATCACCAACAATGTTTTATAAAATGGACTGAATTTGAAAATACCAATGATCCCTTTAACATGGCTCACCATGATTAACCAAGCACACATCCCAGTCATGCTGTGTTGAGTCAGAATTGCATAAAAGACATTTAAACATGCCTGAACCCCCAATGCTGCTGCATGGGCATGTTTAAATGTCTTTTATGCAATTCCAACAAAACTGACTCAGATCAGACTTTCCCTGTGTACACCCATGTAGCCCGTTCATTTAAAAGTAAAAGTACAAATATCTTATTTGCGAACATTAATTAACATAACTTACTTGCTTAGAAAGGCTAGTGTCAAACAGGTTATATCTTGTAGGTCTTTTAAACACATTCGAGGGTGAAATTATAGTGTGTAGCCTTGTTACTAGAGAGGAGCCAACTATAAGCATACAGTACACTTCTGATGAAAATAGATTACACAATAAATCTCTTTCCATGCATCTATAAAGTAGTCCAAGCCTGTAAAATCACTGGGAGAACTTTCAAAACAATTGTATATCCAATAAGAATGAGCTATCCATGACATTCCAGCTCACAGTAAACAAACCAATTACCACAGATGCATGTTACATTTTTAAGTAAGCTGAACCAGGTCCTGCTTTTATTATCTGCTATGTGAATAGTGCCACTGAAAAGTATTTGCTGAAACATATTCATTGAAATTCATAGTTGCGTAACAACTGCATTGTTATTAATAATTACATAACCTAAATTAAAAAAATAGAAAAAAATAAAATGCGTTAGCTTACCTCTTATCAGATGTGTATCGTATCGCGAACTTCCTACGACCCTTAGGCACGTAGGCTATTCCTTTCAGAAAGGTATTCCCTTTAAATGTTCTTCTCAATTAATATAATTATATATATTCATATTAATCACTGGTTCAAGAAAAATATGAAATGTGAAAAATGTATTCTTCTATGGGTGAATGTTACGGTGCCGTACCAGTGAGTCAAATGTTCCTCGAAGAAGGCTACTATGTAATTGGGACTCCGCCCTCCCTTTAAATAGCGGCGGCGGCGACAACTTGCAGCGACAGGAAGTGACAAACCGTGAAACAAGTCTGCTGTTTTTTTAACCTATTTGTGTATGCTATTGTTTATTGCAAACCATAAACGTAAGGTTATTTCAAAGTAAGGTAATTATAAATTAATGCAATTATAATTATTAATGAAATTATGACAAACTCATTAATAATGGGCCTATATGGAAATGAAGGGATTGTAGGCCTCCCATGTACCATATACATGTACATGTACATAGGCCTACAATTTATGATTTCAACGTGAATGTTAGAAGAAGAGTTTTTATAAGTGAAGATCACTGTGTTTTCCAGGAGACATATCAAGCACGTCATCACGTGTTGTCTTATTTAGATTTTGGTAAACAGTGTAGGCAAATGTGGGCAATAATGTGCGCTGTGCCTCTTGTTCTGGGTTTGTTGGGTATCTAGCGGCCGCTATGTGACCACGTCGTGATGTACAGATAGACAGGTGGGGGAGAGGAAAAGTGGGAATGACTCACCAAGTCTACTATTTTCATTGCTTCCCACCGGACCGTTTTTTTATTTATTTCAGGTTTATCCATATATGTATGCATATTTCCACACGCTAAACCAGCCGACACAACACCAGACATTACCAAAACATGTTTAATGCTTTACGTTATCGGCTACGTAAAATTCAAGCACAAGAGAGGGCCTGTGATTGGATGCCAGGAGACCATGGTGACCTGTAACACAAACAGGTCTCACCCTCTCACCCTTGTTACTGCTGTTCTATCAGGCTATGTGGCTCAAAAACCACAGCACAGGCTGGTGCTTTTGGAATTCATCACTACTTTCTAGATGACAGTGGTGGGGAAGGTTATACGATAGGTGTCGCATGTCAAGCTGGAATGTTAATTGTATTTTGGGAACATTTAGAAAGACGATCTTCTGCATGAACAGGGGGGCCTACCTTATAATACACCCATGGCCTATACCTGCAAGGAAATGACCAACGATTAAACTCAAATAGCCTACATTCATTGCAGAATGATGCATATTTTTCCAGGGTATATTATTTAAATTTCACTTGACTGCTTCATATAGGCTAGGCTAATATTTTTCTCTAGACATAATTTTTTAAAATAAGTTTAATCCACCAATATAAAAACTTTATGGGCTTGTTCACAGATGTAGATTCACTTTTTTCAATGGATATCTTGATAAAATTAGTCTTTTAGTCTTTGACTAGAGGCTAGGCACTAGACTATATGCATCAGGTTTTGTTCTGCAAGGGTGATTTCAAAATATCCTCTTCTCCCATGTCCTAAATAATTGTGTATTGTCATTCATGAAAACACCTTTATTTATCAGTCTGATTATTGCTTTACAGTTTTACATGTAAAAAAAATCTGACTTTTTATATTTGATTTATTTTACCTTTATTTTACCAGGCAGGTGATTCTTATGACCTGGTTATAGGTTGAAGCATCCTGGGATTAATAGTAGGCCTATACTAACAATCACCCACGTAACACACGTGCACACAGCTAGTAACTACAAACATAAAAGCCATAAAAACAGTCACATGGGAGGAGCAGGTTAAGGGGGTGTTGTTTGTTTCCATGTGAAATTTGGGTTGTACAGCCCTTTGAGACAGTAATGTGATTAAGGGCTACATAACTAAACTTGACTTGACATCAAAAAACACTAAGCCATGATACAGCGATCATAAAAAATAAATAAAACAACATAATGTGAGCCTATATATGATAAGACATTAACTGACTGACAGCATACAATATAAAAAGCAATGCACCAAGGGCCAACAAAGTAGAAGATGTATGGGAAGGACTATCATGAAACTTCATCACAGAAAGAATGAACTTAGTGTGTTGGATGTTGTTTTTCTTTACTTGATTGTAAGGCACATAAAAGCAGCCACAACCATGGCAGTGCTGAAGTAATGCTCAATTAAATTAGCTTGCTGTAAAAAAGCAATGGTTATTGGCTCAGCCACTGCTGCAGTAGCAAGAAGATATAGTCCCGGGCCAGAACCAGCTGGACTGGATCCTGGCTTCTTGCAGGGTACATGTTGGCACAATGGGCTGTCCCTGGAGAGAGAGATAGAATAGAAGTTTGAAATAAAGGAAGAGACAATACTGTTGTAGTAATAATAACTATTATGCAATACAAAACCTCTCCGGGAACCATCACCTTATCGTGGTGGAGAGGTTTGGGTGCCCCTATGAACCTGAGGGCTGTGTTGTCT
>JAODUH010046034.1:0-19784 GCA_027564835.1 Typhlichthys subterraneus
CGCTTGTTGTGTGACAGGTTTCACAAATTGTGTGACAAATTATGATTTTGTGTGTTAGCGGTTGAAAAAAACTGTAATTATCAAAAAACACTTTTTTGCAGTGTGGTAATGCAATACACGTTTCCTTATCTAGAGATGCTCTGTACCGACATTCAGATAATTATCACAGCCAGAAGTGTCAATCTAGTGACCATTGAGGTGTCGTTCTCCAGGTGCAATAGTAGCTATGTGTGTTGGATTTCAAAGACAAACATTGAAATCCAACACACTGAGCAACCTTTGGATTCAATCCTGCAGAAACTTTTTATCCTTCAGAAAAAAAGAGACAGGGCAATTCCCCACCTACCTAGGTGAAAATTTAATGAAATTCTTGTAAAAGGTGTCTGTAAGCATCTGTAGTGAACCAGATGGGCACATTGATTCATGGCAATGTTTATGCCCCCAGGTTAGTGTGTGTGTGTGCGTGTGTGTGTGCGTGCGTGTGTGTGTGTTCGTGTGTGCGTGTGCACTTGCGTGTGTGTTTGCGTATGTACATGTGTGTTTGTGTCTGTCTGTGTGTGTGTGTGTGTGTGTGTGTGTACATTTTTGTTTTGTGCATGTTTGCGTGTGCATGTTTGCGTGTGTTTGTGTGTGTGTGTGTGTGCGTGTGTGTGTACATGTTTGTTTTGTGTGTGTTTGTGTGTGCATGTTTGCGTGTGTGTGTGTGTGTGTGTGTGTGTTTGTGTGTGAGTGCGTGTGTGCGTGTGTGTGTGTGTGTGCGCGTGACTACTGCAGCCTTTGTGGGTTTAACGCCCCACACTAGTCTGTGTTACAGTCTACAGCTGCTTCATGTAATGGTTATTTCCAGACTGATTATGTCGTGTCTGACAGTTGCTCACAAGTTCCTCCCTCATGACATTGGCACGCTGAACACACTGATGTTGTTATTTGAAATACAACAGGGGGGCTACACTGAAACACACCACTGGTCATGGGGGAGACTCCCAGGTGAGGATTTACAGAGAGACTCCAACTAGTCTGTGTGTCATCCACTTTCACTCGGTTTTTAATTAAAATTTTGCTGTCACATGGTACTGTAAAATCAGCACATTGTTTTGCCTTTATTGCCAAAGATATTTTCTGCACTTCCACATGTATGCCATCTGAGATCTTGGCTAGTATTTTAGTTTACCCAATATATAATGCATTTCATAAACAATCATAATTGGGCTACAATATTTAACAGAGCCAACCAAAATCAAAATGAGCTTGTTTTGAATGTACCAACTATGCTACTGTGTGTTGTGTTTAGCCTATTAACCAATAATGTTTTGAAAAAATGTCAGTGTACCATCTTGGTCCATTGGGTTTAAATAACATCCTGTACTCTGTTTCCTGGTAATGAGCTTAGAAAAAATGTGTCAGTCAGCTACATAAGTAAATGTCCAAAACGTTACATTTGCTTCATAACATAAACTGACTAAATGGAATATTAATTCCTGAACATCAGCACATGGACGTATTACATATTATACAGTGTTTTACTATTGTTCCATATCATATTACGCATTCACGTTAAAGGTATGGTTTTAATACATGAAGCAGATATATTTTTTATAGTGTCATGGCTGCAGTTTTCACTCTGGTCTTGACTTGGTCTGAAGAGGTCATGTCAATGTAATTCTCACAGAACTAGAAGTGAATGTGACTCTGTCATAGCCTGGCACATGAATGCTGTCTGTCTATCTCATTAGGTTATCAAACAGTAGGTCAGCATTGACATTTTAGTCACTTTTCCACCACAGAGCTGGAACTATACAACCCGGCACGCAAAACACAAAGTACGGTTTTAGCAGAATTTTCATATTATCCATCTGCTTTTTACTGTCCTTATAGCCTTTGTGTCTCACACTGATATTGCTTGATGAATCAACAATGTTTAGCCGTCCAATAGAAATGTAATAATACTTCTATGTAAAGCTTTGCCTCTGATCTGCTTTGCTTTACATATCAGTCTGGAACTCTTATTTTGAAAACCATTTGTCAGACAGGTATAGAGAACAACCAACCAATCAGCATCCAGATGCATACTTGAGGTAGTGCCGACTGTAACATCAGCCCCATGTGGGCATTTTGTGTGGTTAAAGGGGCTTCTGACCAAGAATGAGTCCAAGGATTCATATGATTCCATGGTACCATAAACCCCTAAAAGATGAGCTGAACGATTAGATAAAGAAGTTGATAAGACAAGGAACATGGGAGCCGTGGGCTATCAAAGGGAGAGTGCTGGGGAATTGATGAACGAGGCTTTAATTTGCATAGAAAAAGCTGGGTTACGATATTGTACCGGGGTCTTCTGGCCAAGATGTACCTGCTCACTTCTGGATCCCCATGCAACACACACAATCTCCCAGTTCATTAGAATATGTTTGTCCTTCCAGCACTGACCTTATTCAGGGCCTTAATTAAATGCTTCAGACTTACATACCCCCTTAACGACTTCCCTGTCTGAGCATAGCTTCTCTGACTTGCAGGTGTGCCCCCACTGTACATGCATGCGTGTGTGAGCGCCCCCGCACATGCAAATCTGTGTCTATGGACGTATGAGGGAGTGGAGGTTACGAGCACATGGGATGTGGTTGAATGCATTATGCATATTTACTAGATGCTAAGATGTACCATAGTGTGTAATCATTACCAAAATGTTGACGTGTGTGCGTGTGTGCGTGTGTGCGTGTGCGTGTGCGCGTGTGTGTGTTAGTCTTGGTTAAGTAATCCAGCCACGCAGTATATTATACTACGTTATACCCTTTATTTCATTAACCTTCAAATCCATAATTACATTGCAGTGATGAGCTTAGGCCTCTGCGACCATTGTACCGATATGAACCACCAAAAACCTATATGTTTAAAAGAAGGTTAGAGCGGGGCTACTTAATGAGATTTTTAACCCTCTAATTCAATAGTCAAAAAAGGTAAACAGCAAGGAGCCGGAGAGGAGCGCTTGGGAGCTTGCTGGGGAACAAGCGCACAATTGCTCTTACATTAGCTAGGTGCCATTATTCTGCACCACAAAACCAACGGAGGATTAGTGAGCACATGTTTAATTTCTTCCCATTTCTCAGCGGCCCTCCTCCCTCCCACCTCGCTTTAATCCATCAACCTGAGGACTAATCCCTTTGAACGTTCAAAGCAAGAACGAGGTAGGCTGCGGCACAATCTATTACAGACACTCAGCCGCTGTCTTAGCCACTACATCATGCAAACATTGTTCCAAACACATCCGAAACATTCATTTGTGCGGCACTGCCGTCTCGTTTTCTTTTTCTTTTCCTGTTCTCGCCAATGTTCTTCTTTCATTTCCCAGCTGCCGCCTTTCTCGATAGAACACTTTGTTATGGATTCCAAGGATCATGTAAAAGGTGTTTTCACTGCCATGTCTGCCGCTGACATACAATATTTGTGTTGTTTTGTTCATCGTGGGCTAAATCCACACTTAGCACTTTAGTCCTTTCGAGATATGGAGCCAATTTACAGTATTTATGCTTGTTTGGCAACACCACCACTCACCGACCGAGGAATGATGACCTGTGTTTGTCATCACACTATACCTGCGTAATTGATGCTGATGCGGTTATCGAGCACTCGCTCTCATTATCCCATCTCTTGGAGGAGGACAGGTTGGGTCTGGGCAAGGGAGGTGCAGGGACAGGGGGATCTGGAGTTAATATGTCTGCTGCGCTACCATATCCAAGCCTTTTCCCTGGTATTGTTTCTCTGTGGCCTACATAATGGCCAGTGTTCTGTTGAAAAGGATCCTAAGGGGGGACTCTAATAACCCAAATAGATAGCGCTGTTACATTTCTGTCTCAGGGCACTCTGTCTTTGCCTGCCAGCTCCCAGGTGTCTTACACATAGCATTCACAGTGCTTCCTGTGCCATGTAAATAACATTCATCACCTGGAGAGCATGTACAGTAGAAAAAGATGGGTGAAGGAGATTGCTGGAATGCAGAGAGCTCAGATTCTGTCAGATTAGACGTAAACAACGTCAAGATGTTTTTATGCGTTGGCCTGTGTTGTGTTTATTATTTTTGCGCACTTGCTATGAAAACTTATGTTAATAAAAAATTACTTTGTTGATTTTGTCTGCGGACACATTTATTGTGTGAGCGTAGTGGACCGTGAATCACATTAAGCCTCTGTCATTCTTCACATTATAGACAGACAACTGTTGTGGCTATAATACTACTATAGATTTACCTACAATAAACTGACGTTTTTGCTTTGCAGTATACTTTAAATCTATTCATGCGGAAAAAATATATTTAACCCTTGCGCTCTCCTATGGGTCAAAATGACCGGTGCACTTGCCAGTAGGGCAGCAACCACAACACGGACATATGACATTCCGCGGTTCGCTCTCTCTGCTGCTAGTCTGCTGAAATGCCTTAGGACAGCGGGAGGGTTAAATAAACAAACAACATTTTGTAAACAAAATTACAAATGAATATACTGTAAAACAATTTATAGCCCATGCTTTTATTTGCTTCAATCAATATTTATAACAGGCCTTTAGTTGGGACAGGCGTCTACATGGGACAGGCGTTTAATTACTTTCACACAAAGCTCTTAAATATTGGAAGAATGATCAAATACATTATTTTAACCAGTATGAATATTATTTGTATTTGCATAATACATAATTTGGGGTTGTCTTTAATTCCTTGTTTACTCTAGAGACAGAATTCAGTTCCCTAAATAACAAGCGATTGTTACATTTTGGCACTGTTACTAAAACATCTGCACAGAGGATTAAGTCACACATACTGCCTATGAGCAACAAGATAGAGGTCTTCACGGGTCCTCCTAGACCCGACCCGAGACACGAGTCGGGTCCAACTTTGAATGTTTGACTCGGATTTGGGTTGGGTCTGAAAATTGCAATAATTCTCGGGTATATGCAATTTACCAACTGGACACGTGAATGCATTCGAATTAATGCAATCCATGCCCCTTTTCAAGTGTAGACACATTTTCTTGAATCCTCAATGCAATGTAATTGACAATCTGAGCTGAAAATGCCACATAGATTATGTTGAATAGCACCATATTATGCATATTTCTACTCTCTATCAAATTACATGTTGTTTTCAGTTAAATCAAATGTGTCACTGCTCACCCCGCCCACACTTCCACGCTCTGACATGCACTGTCAGAGCGTGGCTGACTGCTGCTGACTGCTAGTACTCACACTGCGCCGAAACATGGTTTGAACATATAGTTATATGGGTTTGAATCACATAACGTTTATTATCACAGCGTTTTCAAGGTGTTAATATTGTGCATTAACTCCATCTTGCCTTTGAGACTACAGTAAAGGATACAGGAGGCAGAATGGGGTTCATTGTTGTTCATGTCAATATTGGCATGGCAGCAGTTTAGTCACAGCCATGGAAGGCCAGGGATGTTAGTTTTGTTAACTAGCCATGTATCTACTAAACACCTTATTTCATGAATGAAGGTTACGTTATACCATAGCACAACATCCCAGCCATCCTTGCCCACTAAACAACCAGCTATATATCCATAAGCACGTATTATTGCATGAATGAAGGTTTACATAGCATAAAATCTCAGTCGTCCTTGCTGCTATAGGAGGTTTAGGCAGTTTATGTGGCTAGCTGCTACATAACACAATTAGTGATATTCAGCTAAACATGAAATGTTAACAGTAAACAAAGACATATTCTATCTATCTTTGTTACTATCATGGACATAAAGTTAAATGTTTTGCATGATATGACTGATGACTGATCACTGATCTATATAAAAGCATTTGTAACCCGTGCTACATTTTCAGTAAATAAAGACAACATTATTTAAGTATCCTATTTCTAATCAGTTTACTGTTACTGAACAATAGCCTATACTAATCTAATGTAGTTATTGATGAGCACAGTGCACATCATTCTCTTGATAACTATCATGCATGCCCCACAGATGTCTCGAGTTGTTTTTATGCTATGGTAGCCTACCAGTTACTGTATCAAAAGTTAGGTTTACAGATTTGGTAATGTGCAATTGTTGAACATTAAACTTTTAATTACGGTTTGCATACTGCGATCATCAGCTCCTTAGCTTTAGCTGAGTACTACGGTAGGTGGCTTGGCAGCCATATATATATATAATTTGTATGTTTCTCGGACTCTTTTTTTCTATGGCCATTATTATAGACCGGGAAGGTAACAGTCCTCTCTGAAATGTCTCCAAGTCACTTTGACATAAGTCATTCTAAAAATAACTAAAAATATTAGGTTTTCAGGGAATGATTCCTTTAATAAATATGTTTACATTATTATATGTATCTTAAATATAGATAAGGAAGCAAAAATGTTGAAAGAGAAAAAAAACAGCATTTTTTTTTTTGTCATGGTTTGACGAAACCGGCAGGTTCAGTGGCGCCGGTGAGCTATTATATACTTGCTTGTACTTAACAACTTGTTTGCGGTTAATTATCTGACCATGGTCCGCGATAGGAATTACACATTGCAACATTGATTAGGTCCAGCCTTGGCTTTCAGTGGTATGTCTAAATACATAACTAAAATTTGACTGAAATTTGAATCAGCATTTCCCGCACTATTCTTTGACTATTGATGGCGTCATGGCATCGCCTGATGTGACCTATAGGTCTATGGTTGAAACACAATTTTAAGGTTATGTTCATTCTTTCGTAGTAGACCCGAATGGGTATGGGTCCATACTTTTTTTTTTTTTGACACAGTAATTTTCAGGTATGTGCCGGACCGTTTGGAATGAATCTCTATTTTGTTGTTTTTAATTTATGTAAATCAGGTTGGGTGAAAAATACTTCTACAACAAGCTTGTCAATGTTTGGCATAGCCTACAGTAAAGAAAAATGGGTGATAAGTTAAGATAGCATTCAAACATATATTTTGTATCCAGGAAATGAAAACAAGCATAGCCTACCCAGCATCACCACTAGTCTATTTATTGCCACCTTCCTACTCCTCTGAGCCACTCTTAACACACTAAACGTTAACCAAACTTAACTAAGTATGTGTGATCCAAGCAGCTTAGAACTAGCTCAAGCATACGACCCGGGTGGCAGCTGTTTTACAGGCTACATCCAAATAACTTATATTGGAAAAATAGGCTTTTTAATGTAAACTTGTTTTTATATGTCAAAACATGTAGCCGCCCCAAGCCAGTATCTACTTGGGATCTGGCTTTTATTTGAAGTTTTCCGATATATATATATATATTTATATCATATATGTATTTTATTACTATAATGTACATATGTCTCAGACAAATGTTTTATATCTATGTATTTGCCTATTTACAATGTAAGATGTCCTTAAGTGTTTTGAACGGCATCCTAAATAAAATGTATTATTATTATTATTATTAGTTATATAATGTATATAATACAATTCAGTACAGTGAAACTTTAACATGTAAATGCCGATCTCAGCACATCAGAGCACAATAATTTGCATCGTTTAAATAATAATTGTTTGCCACATGCTCATTCCTGCAGCACGTACAGTACATTAGTTACAGTACATGACAGGAGAAATTCCATTTAGCAGCAATTTGGACCTGGCCCATCCGAAGTTACCATTCCAAAGATGAAATGCCTATTTCAGCTGTGACAGCGTATCGTCAGTGTGTGAGATGAGATGGGTTTGAGCTGCAGTCTGTTGAGGCAGTCTCCAGTGTATAGTTATGACAAGACCACAGGGGCTTCTGCTACTTTGGCAGGCAATAGATGGTTGACCTGATTAACCTGCCAACTGACATTAAACATCAAGATTCTGCCATTGCACACCACCTAATGTAATCCAGGGGTTAATTAAGCATTTAGCAGACAAAATTAGATGTAACACCTGTGTAATGGGATGTTGACTGGTGCAAAGCGTTGAGCAGTCCCATTTAAAGAAGGAAATTATTTTAGACTGAGCATAATGCCACTGTGTTTTATTTTATTTGACATACAAAATATAAATATATTAAAGTGTAACTGCACCCCAGTGCTGAGCCTGACTCGACCCACTACAACCTTTAAAATCAAGGAGCTGAGTGAGTGGATGGGAGGGGTTGAGAAGGCACTACCATTAACGTTAACATTTGAATTTGATGACCTATGAGCTGATGAAGTGTACCGTTAAAAGCCAGCCAGGTCATGGGATGATTTGTAAAATGCAGATTTTTATTAAAACTCTAATTTTGTCAATAATAACACCAGCACTGATGTGTCTCATCACAGATCAATCATATTACTTCGCTTACAGCTAAAAAAAAAAAAGTAGGGTGCAGGTACACTTTAAATGCATTATAGTCATTCTTAACATTTCCAAGGCATACTAGACATTATCCTTACGGTCCTGTTATTTTCAGCTATCAGAACTAGTGTGAGCAATAGTTGAAAATGATGAAACTCTGGGGGTTTTGTCTGGCCTGGCATGACAGATGACGCCGCTGTGAAAATAGGGCATTGTCCCCCAGTATCATTTATTATGAACGTTGGCCAGGTTTGATGGAGGGAGCCAGGCAGCTGAGAGAGTGTAGATCATTCATACAGGAGGAGGGCCAGCACATCGTTGGAGATAAGCTCTCTTAAGAAACAGCAGAGGAGCTCCAATGAACACGGTGGAAGAACACATACAGCCTAATTCCCTGTCTTCATCTCAAGCGCAGTAAAACCTATAATAAAGCTGCTGAAAAATCGTACCAGAAGGAAAGATCAGTCACAATTGACCTTGCTGAGATATAGCCATGCACAGTGTTAAAGCCACTGCATGCATACATTAAATTACATGATCAACTTAAATTAACATTCTGAGCTAAGTTTGGGTTGTACAATATGGTACCGGTGAAATATGTGGAATATATTTAGACTGAATGATGTTTAAAAAAGTTAAGTTAGTTATCAGCGATGTCAGCGACATACAGTATCAATACAAAGCCAGAGCTGGCTTTCATCTAATCAGCTATTCTAAAATCACTTCAGTAACTGCCATTTGTTGGGATTTACTATAAATATATAATAATAATAATAATAATAATAAACTTTAGTACTTATTTTGTAATTGTCACATACAGTACACATACATGTAGCGACGTGTTCTCTGCATTTAAATCAAGGGAGCTTTATACGTTTCATACAGAGGTTGCAGCTCCTGGTGCTTTACAACTGAAAAAATAATAATAAAGAAACAAAGGATGAAATGGCAAATTGAAATAAAATACTAAAACTCAATATGCACTATGTTGATATGTCATTTTATTAAACATTTGATACTAAAGTCTCACATTAAAATGTTTGGCAAAAATCTGTGAGTTTGTGCTTGGATTTATAGTTTAGTGTTTGTTAACTGATTGAGTGAAATAGGACACACTATACTCTGTATGTCACTCAAGGGTACATTCTACTAATGCATCTAGCTGTCAGTCTCTTAATGTCAACATATTAGAGGGAGAACCCTACTGGGACAACTGGTCAAATCAACAGTATCTTTGTATTCAGAAATATAACTGATATTGTATCTACTGTATATTTACTCAACCTACAAACTTGTTTTATGTCTTGTTATTGTGCAACAAAAAGTAAGATTTGCTTGCTTTATTATTTAATAATATTTTATTAGGCTGCATGTTTAATGGGCAAATCTCAAAATCTGAGTACTTCTGCCAGTAAAACAATAGCCTATCCAGTTGTGATTACATAGAGCCACGTTGCTGCCTGAGCAATAGTAAAACCTTCTCAAGCTTTTTCAAATAAGCCCCCTAAAGTGCACATCTGTCATGTCACTGGCACAGCAAGGTCAGTGTGCTGCTTGAACTGGAGCTTACAAACAAATAACCAGTAATGATAAATCAACTGGGTGAGGTAAACCAATTATTGTAATCAGTGCAATCAGCATACTTGCAGAAATTAGCTGTAATGATAATTGTGTGAGTTTTGCAAAGGTGGTACGATTTTGTGCCTAAAAGGATAGGCTACATGTGTCTCGGAAGTGTATACAATAGATACACATTTAGAAAGGCTTTCAGAATATGACTTCATCTGAACATACTATATATTGATAGGTTCTTTCTAATAAATCAAATTCACGTATGACTATTGCCTCTTATTTGCATGCATGTCTCAGCCAGATTAGCTTGTTTACTTTAAATCTACAACGGTACAGTAAGCACTTTCTTTGGTGCTTCGGCATATAGGCAGTGATGATGGATAGCCACAGTGACATTTATTAGCCAGGCTTTTAGATAGGCTCCTGAGTGCTGCTCTTGACACAAATAATCCTCGTCAGTGGGTAAGATGCTGCCTTTGCTGTGCCTAAAGCACAGCACACTAAAATCTCCCCAACCGTCTGAACCTGCAACGGGGGAAGCTTGCATTAAGTTAGACCAACAGTTTCAAAGAGAGGCTGTGAACAAGCTAATGCTGGTCCATTATGTAATCAATCCATCACAAGTAAGCACAACACCTTGTTAATTTTTAACTGTAAGATAACTGGCATTTCAATTTTGTGCAGCATAACACAGGTATTTAATGCTCCACAGAAAGGATCAGGATAGTATGCTGTAAAGGAATGTAATATAGATGTGTGTGTGTTATTACAATAGAGTTTGATTTGTGCATTTTTATACATGGATCAAAAATATGGGAAATAGTAATACATATGATTTCAGGTTAATATAAGAAAAAACTGTTTAAATATACTATTGTAACACATTTAAATGGGCCTGTTAGATATTGAACTCCTCATATCGTCTTAATAAAGATTTTCATATATGAAATGAGTGAATCGTATTTCACATTTGTACTTTCTTTCAGAGAATCCCTCACTGTCATGAAGAGACTGTTCTTATTGTCAGATAAAAGATTTATTTTATGCTTGGCCTGGAATGGTTCTCAGATTAGATGGTCTGTCAATCAAGGAATATGCATTTCAGTGCTGCGACCCATAAGGGTAAGATAAATATATACATATATATATATATATATTGCAATATATACTATTATAGTATATACACTACACACACACACATGTAACACACCTTCACTCACACACAACTTCACATCTTTACCCACACCTTCTCACACACACACAATGTCATCTAATTTTGTTATCCAAAGATGGATGGACATGTTTTCGAATAGAAATACGACCAATGCATATAAGTAAAATATGATTGAATAATGGCTGCTCGTAAATGTCAAAATCTTCTTTGGCCCATTGACAGCTCTTGTGGACTCATTAGTGTTCCTCCAGACAATCTTCAGGGTTTGGCACATAAGAGCTATAAGCAGAAACAGCCAGGCAAGACTGCCGCCAGGCATGTCGAGAGGCAGGGACAGAAAGTTCATTGTTAAAAAAGTAATTATCTTCTCAACCAACCGAGGAAAGGGCCGTTGGAAGCTATGAGAAGACCTCAATGTAATACAGGTGTAGAGCATAAAGTACAAGTCTACAAAATACAGTAACTATATTTGTATCTTACCTATACACTCCTACAGTATAATATTCTACTAAATGTTTGGTTGCCAAAGCCTAAAAGCAATATAGACTTTTAGAAAAAAGCTACTGCATCACTAAAGGTTAAAGGCAAATTAAAATTAATTTATCTTTACTAAATATAATTTAGACATTACATTGAGAAATGAACGCTGACTGATTAAGGTAATTAACTAGATATGTAAATTTTCAGTTATCATTGGTATTAGAAATCAGTGATTTCCCTTGAGCATTGATGTGAGCTGTTTGCTTCACGCTATGTCCAGCAGCCTTGTGTTGCCATAGCTACAGCGCCTGAGACGGTATTAGAAGAGAAATGTAGTTCACTAAATTACACATACATTAGCCTTTACAACTTATACAATCAGCAGAGGGTTGTAGCAGAACTCTCAAAACGCTATTAAGACTCGAGGGCTCTCCTCAGCTGCACAATGCACATATTAAGGGAGTCTCTAGAATGGGGGAAAAGACAGTAACTTTCTTTCAGAAAACATTTTTAGGGGCTGTCATCAACTGATGTAGGATAATGATAGTTTTGGGCTGACAGAATGGCATCAGGGAATCTAATAGCCCATTAAATTACCTCATATTTCAAATTTTGGGGGATCTGCATTACACATCATTGCATATATAGAATAGATTAAGATTGTGGAGCTATATATTATCCTATAATATCCACAATTCTTGAGGTCCTGACACTAAAACACTAGCTAGGGCAGAGACTAATAAAATAGCAACACAGCCTACAGCACTGCTTCAGGAGCATTGGGAGTCCATTAGAGATCCTCTGCAGAGCTCAGGTAACACAGCTAGCCATATATGTCATGCTCGTGAATTCACAGCATCTACTGGTTCCCCCTAATTATAAAATTTCCTCTGGCGTGAAGGCCACATTCCATCGCCATGGAGATACATGGCTTGTACTTCATTGGCGTGGCTTAGCCAATCAGCTAAAAATGACTGGTGTGGGTGAGAAACTCGCATAAAAGGCATCGACATTTCTGAGAGAGGCTGCCGCATAGAAGATAAACTGGAGGCTGACGTCTCTTCCTGATGGACCACAAACATGCACTGAAGTCACAATGGTCAATATGCTACAAATGCATCTATGACACATCCCTGGGGTCTCTGAAGTCCTTAAAATCCCAATGTATTTGCTCTGGATAAGCTCCAAGCCCATCACTCTGAAACTCCATCCTTACTTCCGGCCTGCTTAGAATGTTTGAAGTCTGTGATTGATCGTATTGGATGGGGTGCGTTTAAAAGGCAACACAGGCAACACTGTGCTTGTAGAAAAACACTTGTATTTCAGAGAGATCCAATGACAGTTATGTAGTGATCCTACACTTTATGACTTCACAAGCACAGCTGTTGGTGCAATCCAAACTTGATGTTGTCTGAACTCCTCTTTCATCATAGACAATATAACAAGTTATTGTTTTAATGGCATATAGTGTAAAAGGTCACTATAATACCACAATGTTTCTAAATATATAAATATAAATGCCCGGTTACTGAATGTGCACATTTGAAGATACTGTTGTGCCAAATAATATGTATAATGTTGTATACTGCTTATTTAAATAAATCTTTTTCTGAGTTTCTGAGTGCTTGTCCATTTATAGCCTGACAGACTGATGTTGCCCTCTTCAGCCTCCTGTCAGGCATCTCTGCCTGACAGGAGGCTGAAGAGAGGTATATAGAGGAAGAGAGGTTTTAGTAATAATAGCCGGGGGGTTGTTGGAAGGAAATGGAAAGAACCAAGACAATTTCACAAACAGATGTTTAAAAGTTTTGCACGCACACAAAAACATACAGTTTTACTGTTTAGATTTCTATAGTTTGGAGTCTACAGTGTGATTACTACATTCTCTAATTGGGAAGAATTTGTTGTGGTTTGACATATGAAAATTCATGAAAATGAACGGGGAAAATTATATACAATATATCCACATACAAATAAATATTTAAGATACAAGATACTCAAACTGCATATAAAATACCTACATACCTAAGATGTAATTTCTTACACCTATGATAAATAACATGTTATTATATTTTTACACACCACCTCCTAATTTCTTCCCTATTGTATGCTGCCCACACTAATCATATTCTTATTATTAATGTAAAAAAAAAAAAAAATGAAGGATCCTTGCTCCCTTTATTAATATTTTGCTCTCAGCATTCTTATCTCACTTTTCCTCTGAGCCATAAAAACCCTGTGTTACAATCCTTGACTTTGTGAACATGTGCACCTACGCAGGCCTAAAACTTAAACGTTTACAACTAATCCTCAACGTGGAATGAAATGATCTCCTAGCCCACAGTGTGCAGACAGTCAGACAGGGGAACAAATGGTCCGTTGTTCTGTGTGGGGGCCCGATAACGCACAAATATACCAGGCCTATCTTCGACACACAATACACGGATAAGATTTCAATTTGATTAGCTGATATTCGTCACTGTTCATCGGCTCTTAGGCTTGACCAAGGAGACAAGCGAGATATGATAACAATATCCAAGCCTACAGGTTCCTCAAAACATCATATATTTAGAGAGACTAACTGCTTTGTAAAGAAATGAATGCTGTTGCATCAATTATGTTGACCTGCTTGGCCAGAAAAGATGCATGAGTGTTTCTTATACAGCACTTATTCAGCTGACTAGATACATTCACACACAGATTCCTTGAAAAAAATGCTGAATAGTAATCAAAAAAAAAAAGTATTTGTATTCCACGTCTGTGTGTGTGTGTGTGTGTGCGCGTGTGTGTGTGTGTGTGTGGCGTGCGTGCGTGCTTGTGTGTGTCTTCACATGCGATTGGGCTTACACAGTAACCAACACTTAGTACACACATGTGTGCTGCCTTAGCAGGGTGAATCTTAGCCAGTAGCACATTATCATTTGACCCATTTGGAGTGTTTTTCTGACCTACTTATTGGGTTTATCCTTTAGGGCTTTGGCCTTTTTGCACTTGTTAAGTTTGTACAATGGCGTACTTCTTTGATGTGGAAGTATTGATTGCACTCATACAAGTCTCCACACTGACCTATAGTATCGATCTGAGAACTGTTTGCGTTCTCTCCAACTTGTTAAAAAACTCATTTTGCAATGAGCTCCCAGAATAAACTTACTCTTCCAACAAAAAAACTTCACTCAAATCGGTAGACAAACTAAATTCCCAATGAGTCTGCACGTAGTTAATTAAGCCCCGCCCACCCACCCAATCTCAGAGGGAAGCCTTACCACAGCATTGATAAATCTCTAAACGTTGAGTGCTTCAGATTTCAGACTGCTATTGTCATTCCAGTCCTGGGTTCGAGGCGGTGTGCTACATTTTCACCTGCCTGTTCATTCAAAGGTCATGTGGCTGTTTCAAACATCAGCAGGTAATGCAGTTGACAGCGTTCATCTGAGACGTGCTCTTGTTGTCCTGAGTGGTGCCGAATGAGTCTATCATCCTGAACCAGTGTTTAGAAACAGATTAAAAACAGCACCATTGTTGGTGGACATGTCTAAAGACCGCAGGTGTATATGTTTATTCGTGGAGGTGAGGGCACTGTGTATTTGTTCATTTGCTAGGAGCATATTTTAATAAATTATTCTGATTAGTAATCATGTATTAGTGTATGCACATATGCAAATGTGAGAAAATAAAATATTTCAAAACTTTAAGAAGGCACACGATTAGCACACTATTAGCATGCTTCCCACATTCAAATATGGTACGATGTGATAAATGCATGTAGAGCGAACAAGAAGCGCTCTAATTTAGATTTGGTGTAGTTTCATACGATTCATTTGAATGCCATAGAAAAATACAGATTCATGCAATTTGTCTGCACTTTCAAGTGTATTGAACACAGTGGGCATTCAGGGGGAAGAATTAAAACCTGATGACAGATTATAATGATGTCGCTCCAGCCATGACACAGTCTACATCCAAAGAGGCCAAATGCCCAATTATATCTCATTCACTGCATACTCTCTCTCTCTCTCTCTCTCTCTCTCGTTTTGTTCCTTCGTACAGTCATTTCTGGAAGCGCTGCATGTAAATTACGGGCATTATACCTCAGGAGACGAGACACAACAGTCCCTCCATATACAAGCAAGCCAAATGTCACCGCTGCTCCTCAGTTTACTCTGGACACAAAACACGGGCATGTCATACAGCACGGTTTGACAGAGAAAATATCACCTTTAACTGCAAACCAGCAGCCAATGGGCAGCATGAGGTCGGACAGGTTGGGCAGGATGTTTGCCAGATCACAGGCAATTCCGTCTTTTTGTTTTGGTCAATTAAGTTAACAGAAAAGGCAGCTGTAAATTGATGGTAATTGCTGCAGCTCCCACTGTCACAAGCGTTATCAAAAGCACACGTAACTCACAACATGAAAGGTTGCTGTATCAAAACAAACCTGGATCGCAGGCTGCCAGCCTGAGAAGGGCAGCCCAGCTAAGCTGATTGGATGTACAATAAGAGTGAGAGATATACTTTATTCCCTGACCTTTGCAGCTGTGTCTCTTTGCTCCCACTCTCTTCCCGCTGTCAGTATCGCTGATCAGCGCCGCAGCTGTGTACAGGCCAGGAACTGAGGCCGGACCGAATCATCTCAACGCACAATCCATCTATATTATCCTCCGGTCCCGGCCCCCGCCTTTTCATCTCCGCACTCGCGGGTAATGCATTGGATCTGAAAGAGCGCTCACGCCGGACACTTCCTTTCATGAATATAACTGTGTGCCACAGGAAGGGACTAGGGCGGAGATCGCTTTACACTTTCCAGTTGTCTTGTCAACGTGACATGGTATCTTACACTAACTGGGAAGTATCGGTGTCCATCAAACATAGTCTGGAGTTGTCTGTTCAAATATAGCCTAATGTTTAGAATATCTAAATGTCTAGCGGTGTCGATGACTATTTGTAGATGGTAATGGGGGACCTGCCATACCCATTGTTATTACGTTTGATCATTCCCTGGACTGTCACTCTTTCTTCGGTTTCTCCTTCGGTCCAAAGCAGCATCTCTTTTTAATAAAATAATCGCTAGTGACAGCACTCATTGGTGGTGCTGAGAAAAGTTCAACCACTACAAACCAAATTATCTTTCGCACGGTGTTGTCAGATTGAGTCTGCTGGTCTATTCATTCTGTAATTAAACACCATAGCCCAGTGATGTCTCAACTGGGATAAAATCATCTATGAACTATTTCTGGAGATTTCACTTCAAAGGAATGCATAAGAGAAGGCCGATGCGGCACGCAGAATGTTTGTTTGTCTGATGTTAAAATGGCACAAACCACCTGCTGAAAGTCAATTAACATAACCCTGACATGGGCTAACAATACAGATACAAACAGCACATTTAAATTCAGGGAACCTGCAGGCATTCAGATAAAACTGCTGAAAGAAGCGACACCATTTTCCAGCAAATAGGGAAAACAAATGGTGATGTCTGTCCATGTGAAACTGTTCTTCCTTGAGGTAAGGAAGAAGCTGATCTAGATACTACAGGGAGTACCTTTTGACGAACAACTTCATAACATTAATGAATTCCCAAAAATATTAAAAAAAACAACAATAATCACATTTAGTGGAAAACACATGAATCTCATTAAATCACCTCACGTTACAGAATTTGTTTTACCTTATATTAAAGGCACAGTCCTCGATTCATGCTCGATAGTGCCCATGTGTTTGAAAGTAGAGTTACAAAGCCTCTTCACTCCTCTCTACCTCACTCCCACAGAGCTCCTGTCTCTACTCCTCCCCCTGTATACCTTGTGGAACGTTTTGTCATGTATGGCGTATACAGTGAGATACTAGGGGTACTGAGGGTGCTGTGTCCCAGTCAAGGAGTAAGCCGTGCTACTAATGATATTCCAAGAACAAACACACCTTTCTGACAATCACTATTACACCAGTATATTCTGTATGAATCCATCTGTAATGGCTGCCATTACTGGATGGAGGCCCTGAAAGAGACAAGGCTCCATGATTGTATCTCACTCTAATGGGTACTGTAGCTGGACAACAGTGTGCTTTTCAAGTCCTGATTGGAGGAGGAAGGCCCTCTCTGTGTCGCCATTGTGTGCAGACGCTCTTAGAAGGACAATCTGAAGAGTGCTATTGGAGCTATTGTGTGCTTGGGAGTCTTTTAGCAATACTGGGGATAGGTTTAGACTTTGGCACCAGCAGCACCCATTTTAAACCAGGTGGCAAACCTCCAGTCGCTGTGTTCTTAATAGATTTCTTTTCCTTTCAATAACGATTGGAAACCCATTCTCCTCTGCCAGAAAATTACCCAGGGAGCCAGGCAGAGAAAAAGGTCAGAATACATGATTTACCCTTTTGACCCTTGCACCTACCTCCAACATAAGCTTTCTGCAAAGTCATTTTATACACACAATCTATTCTGAGTGCTGCCTCAAGGACATGGCAGATGATCTAACCACACTGGCTAATTGAATTATACCAAATAGGAGGGTGGGAGAAATGTAGCCATAGCCAACTATCAAACTGCATTAGCCTTTACTTTGGCCTTGTGAGTGTACTTACAGCCTCAGCGTCTATTTATTGTCTTTATAATGTGGGAATACACTTAGGTTCACAGCACCCCCAGCTCTCTTGTCACAGAGCTATTTGTAATATATATATATATATATATATATATATAGTATATATGATATGCAGTAAATGTATACTTAAATGCATTATAGCTGTTGTATTTAGAATTCCCCAAGCAATACTTTTTCAATTTATAAGAAATATGTTTTTTAATTAATAAAAATAGGTCTACAATAGTGTTAGTAATAGACTTAGTCTAGTCTTCTGCTGATATAACAGAAAACTCATCTTTGAGGTAAGAGAGCCTTACTGTATATTGAAATGAGACAAACTCGCCGGCCGTTCAGCAGTCGAGCTTCTGCCCCTGGGGCAGAGAAGGACGCCTCTGGATTCACCGTGAATCTATGTTCTAGCTCATGATTAGTGTCAGGGTCGCTGCTGGAAGGGGGCTGAAAGTCTCTTTCCCTTTCTTCAGCATTACCATGGAACACAGCGTGTCTCTGAAAGCATTTTGGTGTTATTTGTTGATGGTTTCCTGACCATCACGCACTTCAGCGGAGTGGAGTGTGTTCTTCCTAACAGGGTGACGGTAGACCGCTGGAGGGATCTGAACTTGTAATTCTCATCAGCAAGCGCATTGACTTACACTGGAATACATCTATGATGAGGAAGATAGATTTCTTTGCATGATATAATCTGATGCAACCGTACAGTATATGTGAGCACAGGAAATTAGTGTTGTGATCTGAAATTAAGACATTTTCAATGCAAATTAATTATTTAAAAATCATACAATATGATTTTCTGGATTTTTGTTTTTTGATTCCGTCTCTCACAGTTGAAGTGTACCTATGGTAAAAATTACAGACCTCTACATGCTTTGTAAGTAGGAAAACCTGCAAAATCAGCAGTGTATCAAATACTTGTTCTCCCCACTGTATATCTATTGTAGCCGTGACTATAACAGCATCTCTGAAGTTTAGTAGGTCCGCATACAGTATATCCATTCATTTAATAACTGTATATTGCACATATGCCCGCAATGTATACTGTTAAATCATACACCTACATCGATTACCACTGGTGATATATGGTTTGTCTCTATGATCTACATATATTTGGTCCAATAGCATGAATAAACTTTTATATTGAGTGCCTTGTTTCAATATAATTATTTTATTCACAGTTATACGCTGGGGAGCAGACTTATTGAGTGCAATGTGACGCATGTTTGAGTTATTACCTGGTGTTAATTATCCTAAAGAGCCTGAATATAAAACTATGTACCGCTTGATAATTGCAACCCTCGGAGGGAAACTGAAGGCAGTCATCTGTGAATGGATGAAAACGTAATGGCATAGTTAAGGCCGGCTTCAGGGACCCAAACGCATTTATTTGTCTAAACGGCATTTTCAGAGAGCAGGGCGAGTTATTAGGTTTGTTTTTACTTATGCTTCCATTTGATTCCCAGTAACAAGGTGAGGCAGGTAAGGTGGCTTATGGTAGGAATAGTAATTCATCATTTCATCTCCCGTGATAAATACAGTTTAATGCAGTGACATTTGGTGTTCTCTGCAGGAAATGATGAGACCGTCTAGGGCCGATTGTGTAACATCTACGTCGTCTCGCCGGTGTAGGACGGCCGGAGAGACTGCCCACATCCCCAGTGCCTCACGCCCTCAC
>JAODUH010046044.1:0-19783 GCA_027564835.1 Typhlichthys subterraneus
TGGCAAATATTTGCCTTTGTATTTAACAAGCTACAGCCTTTGCTAAAAAGGCACACACTTTCCTAGTGCTGTTGCTGTTTGTTCCCCAGTGGACGAGGGGCTCTGTGCGATTAATCTGCCATTTGTGGTTAGTGACAGCATACATCCATACTGCCTCCAATTGCTGGGGAGGGCCCCACACATACAACATGACTCATTTTTGTGTGCATTTCTGAACAGACGCAGCCAAAAATCACTTGATATTCATTACAGCACAGTTCACTGGAAAGCTGCTTGTTCTGTGTGTTTTTTCTTCTTTCATATTAATAGGCAGGCAGGTGACAAGCTGTTTCAATAAATGACGGAGTCAGTGCAGCTGTATTCGTCTGTATTCTTTACGCCACACGTCCGCCTCACAGACCCAACAAATCTAACCTAAATCCACCACACTGTTAACAATGTTATCCATCTCTAGATACAGTACATATATCTTCCAATCTACCTAGTCTTGAACCTCAAGCTGTGATATTGCTTGAAAATGTTTCATAATAATGCTAAAGACTTGACCAGATCCTCAACACACACTTACCTTACCTTCCTAAATATGGTAGTGAAGTGTTTCTCAACCCATGGTTTATTAAAACTGTGGCCCCTAAAGGTAATGATTCCAGCAGCACTTTATACTGCAGCTGTTGCTACATAAAAATACCGGTATTCGTTCTTTACATTTCTTCACCATCACTCTTTCAAAATGCATGTATTTAATTGTAAGCTATCATATTGTCCTCCAGTGTATCATACAGTACAAAATAAACCAGCACAATGCCAAATAGAAATCTTGAAATCTCACAGGCCCCCACAATGTATATTGTGCCCCTCCCACACCGGGGTCCTGAGCCCCTGGTTGAGAGAGGACGAGGACAGGAGCCCCTGGTTGAGATGTAGCGCTAAGAGGACGAGGGCAGGAGCCCCTGGTTGAGAACAACTGATGTGGCCTAAGAGGACGAGGGCAGGAGCCCCTGGTTGAGAACAACTGATGTGGCCTAAGAGGACGAGGGCAGGAGCCAGGAACAGGCACTCCAGTGACAGCTGTACAACCTTCAAAAGCCTTAGTAACAGAAGCGATGCTGTATATTTAGACATGGGTGTGTGCATGCTTCCACGCGTCTTGTATATAAAGCTTCAATGTGCTTCTGCCTATTAAATTCTATGTCAGTATTTATATACTGTACATATGCTATGTGACAATACAATGTTATGCATACATGTTACAGTACACAAAATGTATTTGTATAACGGTACGACATAAAGAAATGAAGAATACATTTATTCATTGCCTGCATTTGCTTCTTTGGGCAGACGGTATTTGTATATAGTGTCTATACAGAACACAGCATCTTTGTTCAACATCTATGAGATTATAATGGACGTGTCCCCCTCTGCGTGTGCATGTGGCCTTAGCAGAGTGTCCGTGTCTCTTCCAAGGAGTGCAATCAGCAGGCCTCTGCCTATTATTAACCCACAATGCCATGCTCACAGTGTGAGGCAGCTGTGCGCTTGGACACGGAAGAGCAAACACAACACGCCGGCTTTCGCCATGAAAAACCAATATGCACGCGCACACACTCACAAAACTGACTGACAGACAGACAGACAGACAGACAGACAGACATGCGCTCAAAGCTATACCCTTGTGTGTACACTCTCTCACACACAGACACCATTCTCTTTCTCTCTCATCCACACTGCGTAAACACAGGAGCTGTCGTGGGATGATTAATTAGTTAAATACACAGGTCGCACCACGAGGGCTTCGGAGTCTGTCACCATGACAGCTGGAATCATCCTGGGTAGGAAGGGCCCATTCTCCCAGGCACCGCGTGATTAACAGAGGAGTCTCTTGGCTTTACAAGGCATTGGGTGGACACGGTTACATGTCATGTTGAGACCAGACACTTGAATTAAGAACCAAACCAAAGCAAAAGAAAACCAAAATAAAGTACCGTCAGTAAAACGGATTACGGCTCACGGACAACAGCAAAACAGGCCCGTTGTTTTACTGCTCAACTATTTTGACTAAAACATCAAAGAAGTAGAATGCAATAAAAAAAACATGAATTGAAAAAACACACTAGAATAAAATAGACAATAGACAATGAATAACCCCCCCACCCACACCACTCTCCACACAACTCTAGTTCTCAGCTTCTGCCACAGCTGACTACATTTTCTACACCCAGGTTAGTCAAAGGTTTACTGTAGGACACAGCTCTAGCTGCTCTGTGTCTGGTTTAGACACTTCTCTAAATAAAAATGTATTATTATTATTATTATTATTATTAATTATTAATATCATCATCATCATCTTAATTCTGTCATGCATCTATAATAAATTAAGCATTATGTGGAGCAATAGGGCAGTGTACTCCCTTGAAATGCCTCTCCCCTGAGGCTGTGTGGGAATGTGGTGCTGGTCCAAAGAGAACAGCGCAACAATCAAGGTACTAAACACAATATTTGTCGGTCCACGCGTCCAATTAAACACTGCAGTACAATGATGTTTACAACACCAATACCATAACGTGATGTACACTACCGTGTGTGTGGCAACTAGCTGCGCGGGTTCACTCGACCGAGACAGATTCGAAATATGCCAAGCACATTTCTGATCTGTCTCGGTCGAGTGAACCTGCGGTGGAAATGGAGCTGAACTCGTCTGTCCATCTGTCGCCTCCCACGATTCCTGCCACATGTACAGTACATGCACAAAATACACCCAAGAGCACGGCCATGTGCTTTTCGTTTGTGACTTCCAAGTAATGCAAAATTATGTAATACACCTCGTCCTCTTTAGATTCTGATTAATAACCACCAAACTGCCCTAAGTGCCAAAGTAGCTTCACATATTTGGAATGATATGTATCTGCTAACATAACATACTGTACTGACACAAAACGACTAAAAAACAAATAGATTATTTCATATATTACAGAATACTAAAGAGCACAGCTAGCTCCAGCATGCTCTAGTGTACGTCACAAGGGCCATCTGCTAGCTAACCACAGCACTTTTCTACAAACTCACATTTATACACCCTCTCCTGCTGCTGACAGTTTCAGTGAAGGTTATTATTGCCTTTGTTACTTGCAGTATATTACTACTGTGTACAATAACACGTTTGCTGACTGTGTTTATAAAACAGGGAGAGGTCCAGAGGGTGTGCATTGATGATAGTTTATGGACTATTTGGCCAGAAATGAATAGGTATGGCGGCTTCTATATATATTATATTTCAAGCTATTAGGATATATATTTCTCCTTTTGTTTTAACTTCCATTTGCAATGTGTAAAAGCACTGACAACTTCTTATCAAACATTTATTTTATTTTATTGGTTTGACTACTATTTAGCTTTGTATGCCAAGTGAGATTCAGAGTATAACCCTGCATAATTAATTGGGATCGAATTATGGAATGGCATCTAAATGAGACCAGGAGAGGTGTACTATATGCAGTATAAGCATACAGTGGACATACGTTCACGGTGTGTTTACACAGTACATTCCGGGTGTACGGTCCACATTTATGTCCATCTGGATCCATCTTGCCTTATGTGTGTCTGCCCTGTGCGTTAAACCAGTCTGTGTGTCGTCTATTTGACGTGTCTGTCAAGCGGCTCACAGCTGTCTGTGGTCTATTTAAGGCTGTGCGGTGACCTCTTAAAAACTTCTGGAGCTGGGGGAAGCTCTGTGTTGCTACTTCAAAACATGGCCTACAGAACTGGGCTGGCACAGAAAGCTATTTTAAGACAGCGACTCAAGGGGACAGCTTGGAGTCCCAGCTGAACCGTGTCAGTCTCTAACTTTTCTCACACTTTTTACAGTGGGAGAGAGAGCTAGCCAGCTACTTTCAGAATGTGTGTGTGGTTATACGTATGCATGGGTCCCGGTGTTTCTCGCGTGTGTGTGTGTGTGTGTGTGTGTGTGTGTGTGTGTGAAAGAATGATGTGATAAAGAGTGAAACTAAATTCGAGTGACTTATTTTTTCGGGGAAAATGACTGCTGTGAGTGTACAGCCGATGTGTGTGTGTGTGTGTGTGAGACTACATGTGACCATCTCACATTTAAGAAACCATAGCATCTAAAGGAATGTGTTGACTTGAGAATAGTTTTTTGGTCAGATTGTTAAATCAACAGTTCTCCAGAGCATCCTGATTAGATAGGTTAACACACATTTGGACAAGAACAGACAGCGTGCGTGCGCACGCGCACACACACACACACACACACACTCACGCTTCGCGCACACATGCACGCACGCAAGAACACACACTTTTAAGAAAGTGCAGTTGTTGTGACTTCCAAGTAATGGCAAATTATGTAATACACCAGCAGATATCCAATAATTTCTTCCTGCTCTAGTAAGCTCATGCCGATAATGAACCAGGAAGTATACAAGGAACAAGGAATTATAAATGTTATTCTTCACATTTGAGTCTAGTTGTAAAAGGTTTACAGTCTAGTTTGTATTTTGGCTTGTCCCAGATATCTTGGCATTTGAGAATGATGTTCTAAAGCTGATTTTATCTCTGTTAGCCAACATCAACATCAGCAATGAACCTAGAACAGTGTACATGCATGCTGCAATGACAAATAAAAACGTTATCGCTGTAATGAGGCATCGGGTTTTTAGCCCCTTGAGAATACAGCAATTGGTGGTCTGTATTGTTTTACATTGGCAGGAACCAAATTAGTCTGCACCTCACAGAGGGTGAAGTTAATCCAACAGTCACGTTTTAGGCCATGAATAAACAGGTTGGCAATGCTGTAAATATCAAGTGGACGACAAATACTGGGACAAAGAGCGCAGAGCACAGCTCAAACAAACAAATAAAGAGAAAAAAATGACAGAACTAAAGAGATCCTGGTAGAAATAAATAAACAGGCCAGGTATGACCACACCAAGCGGGAAAATCTGGTGCCAAAATATGCAGTTCATTGAATGGTCACTTGAGGCCGGCTGCAAATGGAAGTAATCAATTAGTCTCACAGAGCAAGCCTTTACTATGTGCAGTTTGGGGCACTGTGCAGTATTAAGTCTTAGCGACTTTGTCGCTAGATTTAGCGACTTTTCAGACCCTCTTAGCGGCTTTATTTCTAAAACGCGACTAGCGACAAATTTTGCGACTTTTTCAGACCAGGAAAAAGGCGAGAAATATTCAATTGTGTAATGTATTCTCATATGCTGCTTAGAGTAATCGCAGTCCAGAAGCGGCGGAATCTCTCCCTCCCCTCTTGTGCCGTGCAGACAGTCAGTAACTTGTGCTTGTGTGTGTGGTGGGGCCGGCAGGAGGATTCAAATGAATACACGATCGATGATACCATCAATATGCAAATTATCTTATGATGTCATCTGGCAACTTCTAGTGACTTTTGGAGCTAGTGCTAGCTACTTTCACTGGAAACTAGTTGGCAACAGTGGCACTGTGCTGGTTAACTATGTCAAGATGCGCATACTTGACAGGAGAGGTATTTTGATTCACATGCATGACGACCAACCACATAACTCAATTCTCAAAAACTAAGTTGGACGTTAAAGTCGGACGTTTAACATACAATGAGGAATCTGTTGGGAAACATAACGTCTTTCTACAGGTCCTGTAAATCTGTTAGATAAATAGGCTATGGTTACTGCTTAAAATACTATAAATGGAACATTTATTAAATTAAGTAAATTAAGCACTGCAATAGTGTTGCAACAAAATTACAGATACAGACTTGACAATGCTGACAGTGATAACAGCCAATAAAAATCGACTATATCACTTCCTGGAAAGTGCTGTTGAGCTTAAACGGGTGTATGTATCAGACGTTCAGCACAGAGTTGATGT
Organism: Typhlichthys subterraneus; assembly: GCA_027564835.1. Lineage (NCBI taxonomy): Eukaryota > Metazoa > Chordata > Actinopteri > Percopsiformes > Amblyopsidae > Typhlichthys > Typhlichthys subterraneus. The sequence goes on from JAODUH010046044.1 coordinate 5,869, forward strand.
GACGTAGTGTAAATGGACGGAAGCGGTTGACACAAATCCCTGTAGACTTCCATGTTAAAATATCCAGCTTAAAACAGCCTGGTTCAAGAAACGATTTTGTACGGACATTGACGTTTTTTATAACTCATCAGTTAAAAATATATTAACCATGTGAATGTTGGCGTGACTCTCTCTTTCCATGGCTCTGAGAGTACCCAATGTACAGTTGTTCATAGGTTCATTACACACTGGGTACCAGAGATATCAGCTTTAGAATATGTTGCCAAAAGCCAGGGCAGCCCTGGGCCAACCGTTAAAATACAAAACATAGACCGGTGCAGCTGGACCCTCTAGTGTGGGGAACAACACTTATCACGGCATCACAATGCAACCACCACCACCATCACCAGGCCAGGGGCTTCAAGCGTTATCTCACCGTCGTCCAGAGTGATGTCCAGGCCGATGGAGCGGAAGGTGGGCTCTCTGTCCTCGGGCTCCTGCTTGACGCTCACCTGCTCCGCGTCGGCAGGGAAGGGCCCCTGGGCGGCCAGCGAGTGAACCATTGGCCCCCCCGCCGTCGGCGTCGTTGCCACAGGCGACAGGCTGGCCATCACGGGGCTGCTGGCCTGCGGGGAGGGCGAGGAGGAGGAGGTGGTGGGAGACTGGTAGGGTAGGGAGTGGAGCTGGGGGGAGGGGGGCCCGGACTGGGGGGAGGGGACCATCCCTGGGGCCGGGGCTGGGCAGGAGGGTGACCTTTGACCCGCAGGGTGGTAGCCCATGGCTCTCTGCAGCTGGACGGGAGGCTGGCCCACCTGTCCGGGCCCGGGGGAGCAGTGGTACCCCCCCGGCGCCTGGAGGTGCGAGGGGCTGTGGGTCAGGTGGGGCTGGCTGCCGGGGGCGGGGCCGGAGGAGGAAGGGGAGGAGGAGGGGGCGGGGGAAGAGGGCGAAGGGGCCGTCCCAGGAGAGGAGGGGGAGGGGTAGATCATGGCCAGGTGGGGGGGTTGCTGAGACTCCTGCTGGAACGCCATCCGCTCGTAGGCCTGCGGGGGCAGCCCATTGAAGGGGGGCAGGCCGTTGTAGGGGGGCAGGCTGTGGCTGTGGAAGGACGGCCGGGGGGGCGGGGCCAGGGGAGGGGCGGGGCCGCGGTGGAACGCCGCCAGATGGCAGTCGGGGGCGGGCGGGGCATTGGGGGGCTGGTGGTGGTGCTGGTGGTGCTGCAGGCCGCAGCCCTGGAGGTGGGGCAGGTGATGGAAGGACGGGGAGCCCAGGGAGGAAGGGGGGAACGGGCCCTGCAGGGACAGCAGGCCGCGGGGGGAGCCTGGCTCCGGGGAGGGCAGCTGGGTGTGCACCAGGTTGGGCAGGGGCACGGGGGGATGGTCCAGCTCGTCTCTGTGCTCCTGCTTCACCATCACTGTGGAGGGGGGGGCAAGACAACATGAAGGACAAAGAGGAAGGTGAGGCCTGTTAGTCAGTTGGACTACATATTTTGACCAAGATCACGGGTACAAGCAAAATGGGTTTTCTCAGGAGAGTGGCTGGCGTCTCCGTTAGAGATCGGGTTAGAAGTCACCCGTGAGGAACTCTGAGTAGAGCCGCTGCTCCTTTGCGTCGAAAGGAGCAGCGGCTCTGGTAAGGCATCTGGTAAGGATGCCCCCTGGGCGCCTCCCTTGGGAGGTGTTCCAGGCACGTCCAGCTGGGAGGAGGCCTCGGGGAAGACCCAGGACTAGGTGAAGAGATTATATCTCCACACCGGTCTAGGAACACCTTGGGATCCCCCAGTCAGAGCTGGTTAATGTGGCTTGGGAAAGAGAAGTTTGGGGTCCCCTGCTGGAGCTGCTGCCCCCGCGACCCGACTACAGACAAGCGGATGAGGAGGACTACTTATTTTATCTTTCCGACGCTGTTGCACTTTTAAAGTGTGTCTCTGACACAAGGGACACAAGGGACTGCCGCCGTGAGAACGCCCTCAAACCTGCCCTGAGAACCTGCGCAGCCAAACCTCACGCGGAGCTGGGTGTGTGTGTGTGTGTAGGCATGTACGCGCTACACCACACTGTTATTGTATTGTATAGGCAGCAGGTTTCCAGTCATATCGACGCTATATCTGTCATCAACAATATTTTCATTTGGCTTGTTCAGCATTTTATTATATTTTTTATTTAGTTTTATTTCATAATTATAATATCAAACATATAGCATAGCAAAACAATGTAAGAAAAAGCAAGGCAAAAAGAAGAAATTACATTATAAGGAATATAAAACAACCTTCATTACATCAAACATCAAACATCTACCATCAAACATTTACACTGCCTCAGAAGAACAATGGATATTCTTGGATGGAGCAACAGACTGTTTCACTGATCTGAGTCAGACCACCTCTAGGAAGACTACAGTGAATTCACTTTAAAAGTAATCTGTGTTCTCTAGCCCGGGTATGCTGTATATTTGCCAAGTCAGTAGATTACCGCATCAATGGAACACTTTTCACTGCAAGTGGAACTCAGGTTCTAATACATTCCTCAAACAATACTGTACAGTGCACTAGTAACTTAAGATATTTCAACATTTAAAACCCAGACGTATCAGTAGTGCTGGCATTAGCATCTGTTCTACCAAGCCTGTGTTTGGTAAACAAAAATAGGTCACATGATGAGTCTCTCATCAAGCTAAAACAATCTTAAATTAAACATTTAAATCAAATTAGTTGCTGAGAGCCAAGTGATATTTTGATAGAAAATTGGGCCATTCTAATGTGACACTTCTCAGCATAGACATGCCGATCTGTAACCTATTTCCCAATCTGGTGCCTTGTGACACAGTGAGTTTTATTTTTACTCGGCTCTCTATCAGAGAGCGGGAGCATATGCTGCCAGTCTGTGTGCCACCATATGAACTGTTGTGTGGGAAGAAGTGCAGAATGCCCCCCCAGCCCAGAATAGTAAAGAGAACAACTGATCAGGCTCACCCAACCCCCTTGCAAGAATTAGGGGGCAGGGGCACCACAAGGCCGAAGAGGTTTTACACGCAAAGGAAAAATAGTGCTGGGTAAGCTATAGTGTGTGTGTTGTATTAAAGGGGCAGGCACAGTCTGTCTAGCTATCTATACTTCGAGTATTGATAAAAAGCTAAGATAAAAAACAAAACGCTTTTTGCTTCAGCTAAATGCTGCTTTTACAAAATAGCAGTACATATTGGCTTGTGCATGAAGCATAGCATATTTGATAGCTGCAAAAGCAAAATTAGAAATTTGATTTTTGTTTTCCTCTGCAAATGTTTAAAATCAGCAAAAAAATTGGGCCAGTCTCTCCATCTCCCTGCCCACGCAGGGAAGTGTCAAAAATGATTGACAGATATTTCTTGCCACAACTATGCAGGCGGTGGCCGTGGTGACAACAGTGGTGTCAATGTCCCAGCAAGACTGACGGCACCCTTACTGTAGTCTGCTGTGATTGGCTGTTTTGACCTGTCAACGGGGAAAACAGGAACTGGTTGTGATGAGTAGGCGAGCTTGCAGAAATAAGGGCTGGGGGTGGTGGTGGGGGGGGTAAACGGGGCAGGGACAAACATATACACATTTGTATAGTGTAGGCAGGCGTATCTGCACACACACACACACCTTTCACATACTGTTGTGGTGGAATCCAGGGTTCGAATATGTTAAAAGTATGCTCACGGCATTATATTCCGCCAACGCTGCTTTCAGTTTTACTTGCTTCAAGAGGATAAAACAATAACAATATCAACTAACAAGGCAGATATTTGACTATAATAAAGCACAGTAGGCCAAAACTATGGATCTCAAAAGTCTTGTGTGGTTCCTCAATTATGAAATAAAAATGCATGCTAAAAGGTTTCCTGGAGCCATTATTAAATATACTATGATATACCATGCAAAGTGAAAGAAAGGGTCTGTCTGCAGTGGTTTGGGCAAAATAAAATAAATTCTGTCAGGTGTGCAGGTTATTGTTTGTGGAACCCCTTTCACAACCACAGCAATGCATGCTTTTTGGAGAGGGAGAGGTTAGCAAAGCCCCTAAGAAGACACGTGTAACACAAACACAGTAATAACTGTCTGTGCTGTCAGTCTGTCACTCATACTCACAGGCACAAAACCCTTGAGGCAACCCCATGCTGTCAGTACCAAAGGTTCCTAATTGGCCAGAGCAATCCTTGCTTTGTTGCAAATAATAAAACAAATACTGTATATAAAAATCAAACGCTACTGCCTGGATCCCAAAGTTAAAAGAAGAACTTCTTACCCGACAGGTAGGTGAAGCGCTGTGATTGGCTCCTTTTCCTCTTGCCATTGCAGACGTAGAACTGTACTTGGCCCGCCGAGCCAATCGTCTTACTGTGGTAAGGAGGAACCTCCACCACAATGCTCGACTGTGACACATGGTACAGTAAGCACTATTAGTTGCTGTTGCAATAAGTTCAGTTTTTTTTTTTTTTTTTTTACCAAAGTTGAATTAATAACACGCAATCAAGCTAACCAAAACTAGCTTAGTGCAAAAAATATATTTTTTACTTACTCCTTGGGTTCTTTCCCTTATGACCTTCGCCTCTACTTCCCATTGTGGTCGTCCATCTTAAAGAAATAAAGATAAAAAACACATTTTAATATACAGAGTTTATATAACAGGCAATTCATACTTGTTGTAGTCGTCAATGTTTGCCCGTACTTGGTTCATTGTGCGGCTCAATTTCTCCCTGATGCCATTAAAGCTAAGAAAAGACCAGAGCAATGTCTGAGTGCGGCCCTGAATAAAGTCAGTCAGGAAGGCAAATCTGGTTTTTACACGATTTATTGTCTGAGACCTCCCCGAGATGGGCGAACAAGGGGGGTGCAGAGACAGCCACCATCTCGCAGCAGACAGATGATGAAGTACACACACCAAAGTGACAGGTAGGAACCCCACCGCATCCTTCAGTAATCGACTTACCAGTTCCTGCATGCCATGTGATTCAGTCCTATAATAACGCTGACCGGCTGTTTTTAGAGGGAGGAGTGGAAATTGAAAGGGAAATGCTGTAAGTTTGAGTTGGTAACTGCAAAAGACGTTATAATAAACTGGGATCACACATAATCAGGGGGTGGATCTACAGCTTCATAATACAGACGTATTGATGTATGGCGTAATTCGTCTTGGAAGTCATTTCGCTTCTGGAGCAATGTGTCTCTGGGGTCTATTTTCCCAATGTCATGTCACGCACATTTTTCAAACATAGGGCAAACCCCCACCTACACAAATATACAGCTATTAAAATGAGATGTGTAAATATCCCACTGTTTGTCTTGCCTGGTTAGAATTAGAGATCAATTGGAATAATTATATTTATTGTAAAATGCTGCCAGGTTTCTGACTTCTATTCCAGACATCTTAGGTTTAAACGGGGAAACATTTGGTTATGAAGAACATGACGATGAAGAAACACTAACAGTGCTTGCGATAGAAAGAAGTCCTGGTCGTCACAACAACCGTGCACAACGAACAACATGTTCATTGCGACAGGTTATAGTTGCCTGCTTCACGGAGCTCATGTGTAAACCCCTGATTATGTATGAGTGCACCTGCGTTGCCACTTCACTCAAAACCCCAAGGTATTTCCCCTCCCCTACCCCCAACACTGACAGACATCTGCAAGGCATAAGCCTTGTCAGTCACATTGAGGTCTTACTGCTTTCCCCCAAGATACCCGCCGTTGCAGTAAGCAAGCTCGTCAGCTGATCTCGAACGAGTCCACGCCCGAGTAATCCGTGTGCACTTTAAGTCTCCGTTGTTTTGGAATGCGGCAGAGGCTCTGCGTCTTAGGAGGAAGAGCTCACTTGTGCTCGAATTGTTGGTGTTCTCTCACTATCCCGTGAATATCCGTGAATCGGCCTCTGTCTACGCTCAGCAGGCGGGAGCACAGGCCTCACACGAGCTGCCGGCAGCCAGAAAGCCCCTGACAGGAGTCTCATGCACACCTGATGACAGCTCAGAGAGCGAAGACACAGGACGGAGGGGGAAAGAAAGTACTATAATAAACGTGTATCATAAGCATACGAAAAAAACGAGGGTGATTGGCCATTTACCATAGCTTTCAAACTAGCCACACGGCAACACTGATTAGAATGAGCGGTTAGAGTTGTTTGCAGACCCTCCTATACCATTACTGAGTTCATACATACTACTATATGTCTTTTATTTTACAGTAATAATGCACTTTTCTTATTCCATTTTTGTTTTTGATAACCTGCCTGTGAGCAAACAGGCAGGTTATAAAGATGTGGCTGGCTGGAGCTTCCAAAGCAAGGAGAGACTGAGCCACTGACCGCACACACACTGGCGCACACAGCACTGAAACCAGGAAAGTTGTCCCATTTCTGTAAACTTCATAACCCTTACCCATTGTCCTCCCTCCACTGTACTAGATAGCAGTTTAACAGAGAAGGGGGGGGGGGGGGAGAGATACAGATTTATTGACTTATAGATGTATAGATGGACTGAATAAATAGGTATAATATAGAATCTAGAATGAGCAAAAATGGCCTCTCTACTGTAGAGTAAAATCCTTAAGGCACATCCACATAATCCCCGTGCTGTACACTGCCCACAAGAAGCCAGTGTTTCCCATTCACTACTAATTCACTGTTGTCCTCTGTTTATGAACAAAGGTGGAAAAACGTCTGTCACTGCCTCCCTCTTCCTCCCTTTTCTTCCATCTCAGCACTCCCTCCAATCAGGGTCTTCCTGCAGTAAGGCAGGCGGATTATCCATAATGAGGGGGCTCTTTTAGACAAACCAAATCTTACTGCACTGTTCCGCTCTGCCATTCTGTTTCTGTTTTCTCACTCCTGCCACAATCCACTGGGGGCCCATCTCCACTCCCCACACAACCCACAATGCACTTCTGCTCTGTGCTGTATCCACTTGAGCCCCTTTTACAGTGGCTCCCTGTGGCTTTGATAAACATAAGAATCTATACGCAACAAAATATAATCTCTATACTATATTTCGTATTGACAGCCTGTCTCCTGATTTCGGCAGACTTCAAATGAATCTAGTCCATTCAAAAACAGTTCAATAAAAATAAACTTTCGCCATTAGCTTTAGCTAAGCGTATAGTTGTTTTTGCTAAAATACTGTATGCGGCTCCAGGATACATATATATTTTTGGGCACAAATCTTGATAGTAAAGGATGCAGACCCCTGCACTAAACCCTGACTACTGGCTCAGCGTTTCCAGTGTGCAAACGTTCCTCGACCATGTTTCACCTAGTGACCTTAAAAGAAAAGAAGACATTCCTCTGAACAGTTGTTTCTATAAAATGGCCATGTGTGAACTTGAATGTATTGTACTCACAAAGATACCACAGGCAGGCAGAGACTGGCTCAGAAAATACCATTCATTTAAAATTTCCATCTACGGGATGAAGACGCCTCTCGGTGTGTTTTTATTACCGAGCTGTGAGTGACAGTGAAAAGTGAAGGATGAGATGGCTTATGAAGGAGAGTTTTGGAGACTTGCATATGGTATGAAGAGAGCTGAATTCCCTCAACCTGGGCATTAGTGGAACAACAAATGTACTGTAGACTTGTTGGTGTTAGAATAATGTTTAATTAAATTATAGTCCATTTAATTCTCGTCCCTACATGACTGCAAAGAACTTGGACACTGACTGACGTGTTCTTGCCTTTTTCAGGTGGTTATAATCATAAAGCCGTAATCTGTAGTGAAACCCTGGTTTGTCACGGTAACCAGTCCCTTGCACAAAAGTGTACAGCTTGACAAGAGATGGGTTGCAGGCTTTAAAATGGTATACATTTATTTTTTATATATATGACAAAAAAAAAAAAAAAAGACTCTTGCTTGATGTACACAGGTGCATACATACACATTTAATGTACTGTGCTTATGGCTGTGTAATCCACAAGTAGGCCCCATGACCCACTTTGGCTCCTGACAGCGTAGTTTCAGTTTGGTATTACAATCCAGGCTCTACAGTTAGTGGAATCATAGTGTAGCAAAGCATATGTCCAATATCTATAGATATTGTAACTACGTGAACATGTAACTATGTAAAACGCATATTTTTGTGTTTTTTCTTGAATTAAGCAGAACTAGGCAATGTGAATGTGCAGCCAGATTAATATAGAAATGATAATCTCACAAGCATGCCTACAAGGTAAACACATTGACTGTAAACTTCACGGGACACACTGGTTACCTAACCAATAAATCATCAGTCCTAAATCTCTCCTGTGTGCGAGCCAGAGAGAGAGAGAGAGAGAGAGAGAGAGAGAGAGAGAGAGACAGAGAGAGACAGAGAGAGACAGAGAGAGAGATATGCCCTGGGGATAAACTATTTTCAGGGGTCAAAACAACCCTTCAGATCTGATCTAAACGCAGATAAGCATGGAAGGTGGCGCTCCTAATTTGTTACAACAGAAGCCTGTGCACAACAAGAATGCAATGACAACAGCCTCCGGAGAAATGTATAACGCCAGGTGGATGTTGATCCTGAAATTAGAGAACCGAGTAACCAACCATGCAGCTAGCTATTTTACAACACACTTTAACTTCTGGCTTCAGGCTCTGACAGAGCATTCTGTACCCGTCTTTAAAACTAACACCTTATTCCAGAAGTGGCAGTCCAAAGAAACATTTTTAAACCACAAACTTAATATCCACTGCTCAGACTGAGATGTAGTCAAATATCCACTCTTCATTAGAATCAGGCTCTTTGGTTTAAAAAAAAAAGAAAAAGAAAAAAAGAAAATAGCTCCTCAGTCAGGCCTTTAATCATGCAATCAGCAAAGTTTGAAAATCCTTTTGCATTTGTATGCATTTGTATTTGCTATGACCTAATAGCAACAATTAGCTTCCTCCCAAGTAGTTATCTCCTGATCTACTCTAATTCATGTGAACCCACATAGTTTCTTTCCCCCTGAAACCTCCTTGATGATTTTCAGGGATGCTTAAATGCAGGGTTAGTCATTCTCAAGACTGCTTGCTAACTTCGAGCTCAAATCAAAACATACTCCCTCAGAAGCTCCACCCCACCCATTGCAAACACACTGCGAAGCCAAGCAGCATTGTTGTTGTGACTGGTGTTCGCCACTTTGTTTACCGGATTCTTTTTTTCAGCACACAAAGAACGGTAAGCTAGCGAGAACAGCAAGATAGCAATTTTTTTGTGAATTTGACAAAAAGTGTATTAGCTTCAAATTACAGAAAACAGCTGGCTATACCTTATATCTTACTACTGGTATAAAAGTGTTTTTCCACTGGGTATGTTAGAGTGTCTTACCAGGGCCCTTCTCCAGAAAGATGACCTTTGACTCGGGGAAGAAGTTGGAGCCGGTGATGACCATCTCCTCGCCCCCGCTGACCAGACAGCTGGCCATGCTGGACTTCTCCACCTGAGGCAGCTCCTGAGCAGAACGCTGGGCTGGGGAGCAGTACAGTGGAGAGGCAGGACACAACGCAAGATAAATCTTTGCTTTGTTATCTAAAGCGACATTCAATGCGTGCTGCTACAAACAGTAGATTAAGTCCACATTCGTAAATCACCAAGGCAGGCAAGTAGCTTGGTTATAAAGAGTGTGTGCGCATGCATCTGTTAGGGTGGATTAAGACGTGTGTGCATTTTCGTATGCCTGTGTCAGGGTGTGTATGTGCACACACAGCTGTGTGAAAAACTTTTGTGTGTGGAAATACAGACGTGCGCAAATTTTTTACTTTCTACAGTGTGCGTGTGTGATTTGCGTGTGTTATGTGTGTGTGTGTGTGTGTGTGTGTGTGTGTATTCGCACGCTCGTGTGTGTGCTTGCATGTGTGTGTGATGTGTGCGTGTGCGCTAGTGTGCACTCACAGCACTCCACAGGTATAGAGGCAGCCTGCAGCGACAGCACCTTCCCGTTGGCCTGGGGGATGTGCACGCGAAACACCACCCGTACCCGTGTGTTCTTCCTCCCGATGTCCGTCTCCCCCTTCCGCAGCTCGATGTCCGAGTTCCGGAGCTTCAGGATGCCAGCACAGTCAATGCTGCAAGGCACAGGGAGGGGGAAAAGGAAAATAGTTGGCCCCTGCGCACCCCTCATAAGTACTGGGGCCTGGGAGTGATAAAACTAACCACAGCTCGGTAGGGGAACAGCATTAAGGAGTTGAATTAAGTGCCGGATCGCAAATGCCTGTGAATATGATTTAGTACCACTGTAAAGCTGAAAACCAAAACCGAATGCTTTTTCATGAATTCCAAAGTAAACAAAACCAGAGCCTATATAAATTTGATCACAAATATAAATAGGCATATAAAGGGTTTTTTTCTGCTCCGTGTGAAACCCTAACATTTTCCGGCTGCCCCAGAGATGGTTGGCTTTAAAAATCTATAAACATCCCTGCTGATCATAAAACATGGTTATTTTTACACTGAGCAGGGCTTCCTCCACGGCGGTAAACTCGTAACTGACTAATGTAGCTAGCCCTGGAACATGCCTAACACTTACCTGGCAGACATATTGTTTTCGGGCTGGAGAGGAATTTCGAGAACTTTGGTGCTGGATATGATGATCTCTTGGCTGGCTGTGGCCACCGTTTTCCCCGTAATCCGGTGCACCTGGTAGAAGGCGTGTGGCCTTAAGTAACGATCATCCGCCGTTCCAATGAACATCTGCAGGTTGAGGGGCTTCTCGTTGTATCCAATAAGCTGAGACAAGACAGAGAGAGAAGGAATAAAATACACATTTAAGCGTATGGGGTCCAGATGGAAGGTGTGAACAAACGAATGCTCTGTAGATTTCCACAGCTTTCTGGAAGGCTAAGTTTTTTTTTAGTTGTTTTTCCTTTTTTTTTTTTCTTCAAGGGAAACTAAATGTCAGGCTGATTGTGTTGGGATATTTCTGGCAGCGCTGCTGGAGATTCATCCAGTGTTTTGGCCTACTACCAATTTAAAACTGATGTTCTCCACTATTACCCCTTATCATTTGTTCCACGGTCACACCTTCTCCTTAACAAGGATCCTCTGCATGGCAAAATTACCCCGTCAAATCCCTTCGGCTGACCAAAACCGAAAGACGCTTGCCCGAGCCAGCTTTCCGAAATGGAAACAAACAAGTTGCAGCTAGCTGCCACAAAGGCACCACTGAAATAAAAAACTAGGAAGCACGTTTCTCTGACACGAGAGAAGAGAACATGGCATCGAATGAGTTCAAAGGGAGAGAAAATTACATAAAAATAAAATATTTGGTGAACCTGCCTTAGTAATGACAAAGTACAGACTGAAAAGAAATTAAACAAGCACTTACAAAAACTAGTCCCTAAGGCTGAAATCATTCTGTGTGAGGTCTCAAAACAGTGGATTTTAGCGCTTTTTAATGACGACGCAATAACTTTAAAAAACATCAAGGAAAGAAAATGTAAATTGTAAATGTAAAGTAAAACGTCCTTTAAAAGAAAAGGGGCCAAGATGAATGGAAGTCTAGCTGGCACAAGCTAACCGAGGTTTCCTCTGGCTCCCCGCGCCATGGTCATCCTGGCTGTCAGTCAGTCAGGTGAGAGGGTTTGCTAAGCATGGAGGGGGGAGGGAAGGGGTGGAAAAGGAGGGGAGAACCCAATCATCCTCAGAGGGACAGGACAAACACACAGGCCATACAATCCCACCGCTGTTGGAATGTTGTGCTTGGCAGAGTCTGTGACGACAGGATGGCACCCCGAGACCCACGCACACCGCTTCCACCTTGCTAGAGGGCATCCAGAGCCCAGGAGAAGAGAACAAGGCCTTTCATTGCCGTTTCACCCCAGGACCCGGAAAGCCGCAGCTGGCTGCCGACCTGCTCTTCCCAGTGGGGCTTGCGTCACGCGCTGCCGTGTCAATGTTTGGTACCGAACGTAACGTGGGCGTACGTCCGAATTTGCCATGTGCTGTTCCAAAACCAGCGAAAAACAAATAAAAGGCTTAAATTGGTTACAATTAGACCCTGGAAGCGCGCACCTGGGAAAAACTGTGTGCAAGCACCACCAAAGAAATGTCTGAATGGTTTGGTTTCAAAATATTGACTTTCTCTGAAACCAATAATTGGTCTATGTTGGTTGACATTGCGGTGTTGTTATTAAGCTTTCCTTTGCTCTCCAGGTTGAACTTAAATGGCATACTCTGACGGTGTATTAGGTTAGATGTTCCTGGGAACCTGTGCCATTGGATTTCCTGGTAGGCAATTCATTCATTTTTTTTTTCATGTGCCTTTTGCCAATTTGGCAAATGTTCACCTGTGGCACACAACAGAAAAGGTGTGCGTGGGTGGGGGGGGGGGGGTGTGGATGCTGAAATTACACAGAGTGTAATTTATATTATATTTTAAATCAAGCTTCAGTGTTATGCAGACACACACACACACACACACACACACACACACACACACACACGTAGAGACCCACACACATACACAGACCTTTCACAGGTGTGGCCATGCCAGAAGCTATTGCAGGTGATTTGGGGTGAAGAGGTTGACTGCTATAAAAGGCGAAGGGGGGTGGGGGGTGCTGAGAGGAGCAGGCCCAGGCTGGATAAGCGAATACATCTTCATAATGAGTTGTGCGAAAACCAAACAGCCTGTGGACATAGGTCACCATACTGTGACTCATGTATTTATCAAAACACTGTCAAAGTTACACCAAATCAATGTAAGAGCTTTTTAATGGCAGTTGGACTCAAGTAGAAAGTAAGAAAATAATGGGGATTTCTCTTCAGAATACCGCAATCAATCTTATTATCATTCATTTGCAATTGAAGCTGGAAGTACTTACACAGTATGATCTATGCTGCTGGAGGATTTGAGTGCAGTGAGATCTGGCTAAACAAAAACTGAAGAGAGCACACTGCTGAAAACCAACACCACAACAACCATAACCCTCTGGAGATGGTTGGTCTGCCATGAATGTGAAACACCGACCTGTCGTAGCTGTGTGACTGACAGGCATGGTAAAGTCACCTGACCAATCAGAGAAAAGAGGCCCAGATTGGTCAGAAAATCTCAACTACGAGAGGCAGGGGCTAAAAACCAGAGCAGATATACAGTGTGTGTACTATTGAAGCACACACACACACACACACACATGTCCATTGAAGTCAATATGTAATCAACAATACAGATTATTACTGGCTGAAAGTGTGTGAGTGAGTGACTGAGTGAGTGAGTGAGCATACAAGGGCACAAAGTACAGCAGAGAAGTTTGTTCGCGTGCTACAACCCAAGTATTTTGCTGACCTTACACCATCTTTCTGTGAACTGTGAACTCTCGCTGACCCTGACTAAGAAGCTTAGGGGAAGGGGGGCAGGTAATGAGGTCACTTCGTTGATATTTGTCACACACACACACACACACAAGGGCACTTTCAAACCAAAATTGCGATTTAAAACAATGTGATTAGCAAATCGCAATGCATGCAATTTATGAAGGCATCTGTCCCAGTTTTGTTTTAGCGTCAATGGTTATAATGAATGCATGCCATCCTCCATGTTTGAGGTAGGCCTACTCTTTTACTGAGATGAACAATATTATACCAAATGAAAACGGTGAATGTAACTCGATACTCGGACATGCTTAATGGCAACGCTACAGTCTCAGGCGGAGCTAGATCGGAGCTCATGTCCCTGATGAAGTTATCTGTGCCGCATCTGTAAATATGTTCAGAATGATTGGCCGCTCACCCTTCAGCACAATAAAACAATATAAACAGCGCCCATAAAGGGTCACAGACACTGGAACTATAGTGTGCAGCAGGATGCACTCATGGGAGCGTTTCAAGGATCATATACATATATACACATATACATACATACATACATATACACACATACATATATGTACACACATATACATACATATATATACACATATGTATACATATATATACACATATGTATACATATATATACACATATGTATA
>JAODUH010046055.1:0-19778 GCA_027564835.1 Typhlichthys subterraneus
ATATATTATATAATAAATATATAATAATTTCACCATTGCCTTCAAACACGAACACCGTGTCACACATTCATAATTGTTCCAACCAGTGCCAAGGCTAACATATGCTGGCTGCCACTAAGAGTTGGAGAGAGAAATTGAAATGTTACTTCCTCTATAGCGAATGGTTCCCAGTTTCGGCAGACTTACCCTGCCAGGGGAAGATTGATTGCTGGTGAGATTGAATTTGAAAGTCAGTTCTCACCATGGATGAGGTATTCAAGGTAAGTTTAAAAAATTATGCCTAGAGGCTTTCAGATTTGGCCAGAGAGAGTCCGGACAGAGACCAGAATAATTATTTGAATTTGATTTTTTTAACTTCCGTTTACTGGGCGTACAATTTCAATAACATATCCAAATAACAGGTGCATGCTTCTACTTTTTTATGCTATATGATTGCTTAGTTTCAACATCATACAGTCCTCTACTGCCCAAATGCACTCCAGCGTGAATTAATAATACATTCATTTCAGTGCAAACCTGTATTCAACTTACGTTTGTTCCTCCATTGATGTCTTTAGGGATGTACCAATAATGAAATTCTGGGCTGATGCTGCTACAAGTTTGGCCAATAGCGATACCCATGTTGGTGAAATACACGCACATTGCAGCCATTTTCTTTCACTTTTATTCGAAAACAAACCACAGGTGCACACAACATTAATTTCCCTCTTGCATTATGCCAGGTAAGAGTTACAGTATGTCCTGTGGCTGGTATAGGTGATACCTCTTATGGATATTCTCAGAATCTGCAGCTCTGTTGTTTATTTCAGTCCACAAATAACACAGCATTTAGCAGAATTTGACACAAAACAGATAAACACAAGTCACTTCCATTGGTGAATGTCTTATTTTCTGATAAGTCGAATATCAGCTAATAACGATGTACGTCTGATAAATTAAGTGTATCCCTACTTTTTACAGATTTCTTTTCAACAAAATTTGACATCTGGATGCATTCTGGCAAATGCAGATGTTGTCAAGTCCACGGTGGATATTACATGAATCAAAGGCCAAGAGATTGTTAGCCCAGGCTCACATGGAAAAGGGGGCAATTAATGAGGGAATTAACAGCAAATTAAATATACCGGGATGCAATTATGAAGGTGAATGTTGATCAGTATCCTTGACTAGCAGCCCTGAGAATGTTACTTATTTGTCTATTAGCACAGAAACATGTATTAATTTACACTAGCAACAGGGGTGTGTATGTGTGTATGTGTGTATCTATGTTTGTACTGACCATACAGTGCTTATATTGTAAGTGTTAATTGCTTTCTGTGCCGAGATATAAATGTTGTCTTAACACTGGGAACGGCTTTCCAGTATTTGATGTGGATGGAACACTATCTCTTGTTTTGGTATTCAATGTGAGATTTGAAGGGTTGGTCCTATGACCCGCTGAAATTATCATTAAACTGGTTAATGAGAAGTTGTTCTAAATTTGCATTCACAAGTGTTAGGGAAGCCTAATTGGTAGCATCATTTTGAATTCTAGGGTGGGTTGTAATTTATGGTTTTTCATTCAAAAATGCTATAAGGGTGGGGGTTAATTGTAACCGGATGTTCATTACTTATTACTAGCAAGTTACGGCTTAAAGATTTGCTGAAAATACATTAGGTGAGTTTTTCCTTCATGCCAAAAGCATTACTGTCTTCTTTCATAAGTCTTCTTTCATAAATGCACAAAGTACTTAAGTGTAAAAGGGGAACTCCTTGATTTCTACCCAGAATAGCTCCTGTGTTTGAAACCATCATAATAAATGATGTTGGTTCCTTGGTTTCCACGCTGAATGGCTGGCATTACAGAACACTCCAGTCCTTACCATATGGTCACACTTTCTAAATATTAACACTAAACTGGGGCAGAAAGTTTTGGTGTTGTGGGACATTAATTACGCAATCAACGGTTGCACCTTAAATGTCAGTCAGAAAAATAATATTCAGTCTTAAGATCTTGTTCTTGCTCTCTTGTCTATTTCCTTTCTCCTCCAATACATTTCTCTCAATCCCATTTTGTTGCCTTGGGGCTGTGACACTCACATGGGATTATATATCGATGGCTACAATTCAACAGCGTTTCTCCCTCCATTGTCGTTGCCATGGTGGCCAAATAGGCTTCAATGGTTTGCTCTCTGTCCTCTGTATTCCACTTTGGCACTGTGAGTGTAACTAGCTCATACACACACTCTTCCCTGTGTCAACACGTAGTCATTGTCAGCATAGCCGCCTCACAGGGGAAACAATCAGTACATCCCATCCTCACATCACGGTTTAGATTCAATCCATACAGGCAGTAGCTATGGCGTGTGAATTCATATGTAAACCAATACAATATATGGCCTTTTTTATATTGTTTGTTTGATGAAAATGACTAGAAATCAGCCCATTAGATCAACAGATAGAACATACTTTTTTTTAAGTGACTAATGTAGTTGTACATTGTTGTATAAGTGGATTCATTTTAGACTGAATCTTTGTCTTGGATGTTGAGCAAGTTTCCATTCTATGTACTGAATTGACACCATGTCATTAAACTCATTGCGGTGTCAAGCTGCCAGGCAAAGTGTGACGGAAGTTGCTACTGAGCTGATCGCACTGTTTTTCATAGACCTGCTGCCAAATTACATTCAGCCTTCAAGCCACTAAATTGAGGGCTGAAAGAGGCATTTTTCAAAACAAAATGCAGTTGACATGTGCCAGACTAATTTTCTGAGAAGCACTTTGTTTTTGAAAAAGAACACTTGCTACCACTTACTGATGTATTAAATGGAAACTGCATTGTTTTTTGAAAATCGGTCCAAGATGTTCGAAACAACAAATTGAAAAGTGGCTGTTCTAGATGTAAAACTTATTTTGTTTGACGTGAATCCAAGACAATATCGTGATAATGATGATGTGCCTTGACAAAGAACAGCCACATGAAATGTGTTGTGAGCGTGTGCATGATAACAACCATAAAGCTTCATCACAAGGCAACTATTGGGCCACTACACAATTAAACCCAGAGACTCTCACTTAGTTGTATCAACCCACATTCCCATATGGAGACCTACATGGTGACACCCGTATATGTCCAATATTGGGGGGTGATGGGTGGGCAGGGGGATTGGATACAGTAGTATATACCAAATCCCCACATAAATGTATCATTTTCATTGTTCATTACAGTTGAACCGACTCTCAAATACTGTGTTATTTGAGAATTGGGAACTCGGAACATGAAATCCTTTTCCTCAGGGTTTTCCTCCCTCCCGAGGAAGTGATCCGCAACGTCCCGCTGCATGCCGAGATAAACGTGAGACAGCCAGAGGGACACGCAGGGAGATGAAGTGGGGTAGGGTGCAGTGAGGGGGTCCAGCCAGTGTGTCACAGAAGCACAATTCAGCTCCAATGCCCTCCTCCCATCTACCGCCGTGCGTGACCACGGAGAAGCTTCTGCCCCGCGTCGACAGCGAAGGAAGAGAAATGCTGGGACTAAATTTAGACCCAATGTGCTGTACCATCAATCCCGATTAAGTCGGGCCACACAGAGCCACTCTCGGTGTGGGAAGAATATGTCTGAATGTTTGAGTCCCCCGTTATGTAAGACACCCTATACCCTGCCACCCCCAACCGTGTCCAGGGAGTAATGGTGCTTAAGCAAGGCCTCCTGGTCCTACTGTCTATGTTGCTGCGTAATAATGTATTGGGTGGGGGGCGTGTGTGTGTGTGTGTGTGGGGAGGAGGGGGGAGAAGGGGAGGGGGGGTGCAAGAGTTTGAGGTTGCGGTGAAGGTGCTTGCTGTAGCAGTCAGCTAGCTTGTTTTTCTCTCTCTCTCTCTCTCTCTCTCTCTCTCTCTCTCTCTCTCTCTCTCTCTCTCTCTCTCTCTCTCTCTCTCTCTGCCTTTTGCTATCTCCTCAACATTGTAAACTGGTTAGAGTGGACACAGTGGCACTTCCAGAAGTGCAACGTGCTCTGAAATTACATTTTCATTACGACGCCCGCCGCTGCTGACGACTTGAATAATGTATTCACTCAGATGCTTTAGAGTGAACGGCAAGAATTGTGCCTAACAACTGTTGGGGTTTGATCTTAGATAAATAATCCTGTCTCAATGCGGAAATGAAATGAGTGTTTGTTATGCATCCACCCGATGACAATGAGTGTGTCGCTCACTTTCCAGATTACCATTTTCATGTGGCAGAGCTCTGTTTTCATCATCTTATATTTTATGAATGAACCTTAATATAAACAATAGATGTCTGACAGGTATTTAAAAATGAGCGTTTCATTGTTGCATAAATCAAGCAGACACAGAGCTTGGGAAAATATTAGGATTTTGTTGTGGTGTTTATTAGTCTGTCTGTAATATGGTTTTCTTTATATCTTCGTGACTTGTTTATGTAACATTGTTAGCATATACATTAGCTAATTTACACGTACGTGAGGATTCAGACAGGCTATGTTGCTCTTTTGTGGCACCACCTACAGTGTAGGTCTGGCCATCTGGGTCCTTGCACTGTGCTGCATTTAACACCCGGTGGCATTAGAGAATTATACATTCTTACTCTTTAGAGTCTGTTGAGAGCAGACAGCCAGGCAAGTCAAAATCAACACGACAGGCTAATAATAGTGAAGATGAGAGGCTTAGACAACACCTTGATTTATACCCAGAACTATACCCCTCCCAGAGCTCATTCCCCTCTGCTTTGCGTAATCCCTGCAGGCTATAGGCACTCTCACCTTAGATTTCCCTCCCTCTCATGCCATATGCATGTTTGTTAACAGTTCTAAACAGTAGGCTGGGGAAGAAATGCGGTGTTCTGTGGGACATGTTTTTAGTGAATTGGATCTTTTTTTCTTTTTTTTCCATGTAACTCAATGCAGTCGCTGTGCACACATTGTTAAACTCGGTGGACAATTGCTGTGTACACATTGTTAATCTGCATGATGTTAAAAAAGATCAGTCTTTATTAGGAAATCATTTCTGGCATACAGGAGCTGGTGTGTAGTTTCCAGTAGTGTTTGATCAAATACGTATTGAAAACTCAGTTGAATTGAATTGAGTTTAAGGTATATTTGCTTATTATACTGTATATTTATTTTAATTTTTATCCAAGAAGGTCTATCCTGTGATTCATTTTTGAAAAGTTGGCTGTAAAACGAAAATAAATTCTAATTAATTCAGAATAATGTATTAAATTAAGACTGAAGGTCTTAAACTGAAAATAATGCTAATCAATATGGGCATGGAAAATAATATATCTTCTTATTCCATTAACCATACAAACAGTATTTACCAGCAGGTTGGCTGTTACAGTATATTTCTGTACCACTCATTTCTAGTATCCTTCACTCTTTTGTCTTGTTGTCATGCCAACAGGTGTGTCATACAGACACAAGATGTTTCCCCGTTGACGGCTGTATTATTGACACCGTGAGCAATGAGGCAACACTCATTAATAGTACAGCAAATACCATTTACATTAACCGCCATTGTGATGGATCCCTCTTGCCAAACATGCATAAGTTTTATTCCTGCTATATTAAATATTTATTCAAATGCTGTGTTCCTGGAATAGTGCGATAGTTAACGCTTCACTTACTGGGGAAAATATTGATTAATACCCCTTAGTTCATTTGCATGCAACCTACTGTGTTCCGACTTCCAGATGTAATTTTACCAAACCGTCTTATCTGAAGGTGGAACGCTTCATCATATAAATAAATGTGTCAACATGACAGACGTATTTTCATAGAACATATTCATAACATGAATATATTAACCAAACGTACCATGTCACTTTTGTTTGTACCGTGCTTGTCAAATTACCTGTGCGCTTCATTCGTTAAATCAGATGTGCACTCGGTTGAGAGGGCATCTTCCATCTACTGTGAAATCTGGAATTAGAACCCAGTCGGGACACCTCTTCTCTCTAAACAACGTCTGTCCCCCTTCCAAGTGTAGAGTATATGTGGCGACGGGAGCGTATAATGGACCCAAATGGTAGAGGAGGTTCGCTCTGCGTCCAGGTCAGGGATGGAAGCAGTCTTGTTCCAGGCTGACAGATGGAGGGGCAGGTCAGGCCCATCAGTCAATTAGAGACCTTTGCCTGGCGAAGCCTGTGTGCGCACCAGATCACTATCCATTACTCACACCAATATATTGGCCACATCGACTATGCTTTAGTATTGAATAGCCCAAAGCAGACCAGGTGCCCCTGACATGCGTGGTTCTCTACTGGCAGGAATGGTGAAATCACAATAAAATCTAATGTTTTTGTTTTGTCCCTTCAACCCTTATGAAATACATTTAATTGAGGTTAATTTGTGTTTATATATATATATATATATATGCAATATACTGTATATGTCTTGTTCCAGTTTGATTAAAATATAGAAATATCTTTATTTTATCTTTCTCTCTCTCGGTTGGAGCTGTGCCAGAAAGGTGTCAACATAGCATCTACTGTATACTGTATACAGTACATACTGTATATTCAACTGTATACGGTACATACTGTATATTCAACTGTATACGGTATATTCAAGAGACACAATAACATTACAACATGATGCAACACAACTGGCCACTAATTTGGGAATTTGCATTTCACTGTGAACTATTACACATTAATATATCTCCAGCAGTCTGTTGGATTGAGATAACGTCCAGTCCTTGCCATGCGTTCGTTTACTATACAGCCCAGAAAGCCCACTAAGTTAACTGTTTCTATGTCAACAACTGTTTATCCCTCCCCACACGGTCCACACGACACCCAGCATGTGGAACTAAATCCGCAGGTGGTGAGACCTGATGTCATATTGGCAGAACGGTAAATAAAAGAGAAAAAGCGGGGGCTGTCCACAGAATAGGCTATATGCTGTGGCCCCCTGCCGCTCGGGGACAGCTAGCTGCCCAAGAACGACGAGGAAAGCCCACAGGACGACCAGTTAACGACTTGCCAAAGGCCCCATACTGCTGTCACACGTTTCAATCAAACTTTACAGCAAACGCCACAACAATAGAACATTTTATAATCATCACACCCCCAGGCCTATAGCGCCTTACAGGTTAAACCACGTCTTTTGTAGTTGAAGAGAGTTAAAAGTGATGGATCAAAGATGGAGAAACAAGGACAAAGCAACGATGATGAAGTCGACACTGGTCGGATGTAAGAGAGGAACAGTGGGCCGTTGACAGGGAAGCTGGTTTGGTGGTCATTAGAGGGCCTGTTTGTTACCATCCAGATGGGGCTGTCACAATGAAACATCCCTATGCTTTGCTCCTGTGTCTGTGGGAGGCAGCGCCCCAGGCTAAATGCAAGGAGGAAAACCAACATAACCTTGTCCATAGATTGGCTTATGCTGAGAGTACATAATGACTCATTGCGGTATCCTTGAGGACGTGAGCTTTAGACCACATAAATGCTCGTTAATATCTCCACCCCTGCAGTGACATAACCATCAATAACAAAATGTCAGTATATTGTCAGCATAGTAAATAATTTTAAATAAGCACAATTTATAGGCATGTTTAATCTTCGTTCAAATTTCATTTTTCTTATTTATTGATCATGTTAAATAATAAATAATGTGCAGCTGGGTCCAAACATTTGAATCCAGTACCAAGTCTTCATCTTTCACCAAAAACTATTGAAAAAAACATAATGTATTTAATATATAAACCTCTACATATTTGGTTGGACCATTACTTTCTCTCATTTTGTAGAAATTAAAGGAAATGCCTAATTTGGTAATTTAACAGACGCTTTGATCTGATGGTTTACCAATATGAGGTTACGCTGACCAAGGCCAAATTCATCCAGGAAGACCCACTATGGCGCTGAAAGACAGCTGGAGAGAGAGAACCATGCCAACCTCAAAGCAGGGCCTCCCAGCAGCCAGTCTGAGGAACCAGTGTAGGACAGAGCTGTGGCCCTGGTCGTCATGGCAGCCAGAGCACCATTGTTATGCTGCAGCTCGTGGTCTGCTGGAACATGGAAGCTCAGGAAGAGAACTAAGGACATTGTGTTTGCATTTCCTTCCAGAATGCAAATGAAGGACATTCATGTAAAAACAACATATTTAATTAGTTTGAAAATGATGAGATCATACTACAGTAGATATTATATGGTAAATATGACTGCAAACTGCAAATGTCCATTTATTAATATCTCAGCATATCAGCGCTGCATGGTATCTGTTATAGCTGTCTGGGAAAAGCACTTTGATACATAGTTCAATAAGAAACTAATAGCTCTGCATGAATGCCTGTGATATGTCTTCCCTACCGTTCAGCCTATTTCTGATACATTATTGGCTTTCCTTCACTCTTTTCATGCCAAAAAGTATGTTTTGTGGCAGTGGTGTTCTCAGAGAAATGAAATACAATTACATTTTGTGCGGCCAGCCACTACTCTTGTATTTAGATATGTTAAGTGATTTATTATATGAGTTTTTATGGGAAGAAAATGCAACCTGTCAGATGTAGACTTTCCCTGTTATGTTAGTGTGTCCTTGCTTTCAACTATCAGCTAAGACAAAAATACACTTGAGTAGTAAATTAGTCCATCACACCTTGTTTGCTACTGTATTAGAATACCATGATTACATTATCATTTCCTCAACAGCAATTTACATAATATCTTTTAAGTGCATTTTGAAGTGAATTTTCATCTACATGGCCTAACATAAACAATCAGGATATTTGCACTTTTATTTCTTCTTAACTTAGATTTAACTTAAAGCTTTAGTTTTAAATGTGTTAAAGCAAAAATATTGTGTTATAGCAAAAACAATTTGTCGCAAAGCTGTGCTTCTATCAGGTTTTATTCCATAATTACATTTGTACTGGATACTGGATGCTGCAAACAGGAATTAGGATAACCTACAGAAAACTGTTGCTAATGAAAGCAATCTGTTTGTTTTCTCCTGACACTCATAAGCCCTGTGAAAGACATCAACAGAGTGATATCTTTCTCAATATTAATTAGTGAGATTGTACTACATACAGCACATGCACCATTATAAATGATAGGCAGTTTAATAATGTTTGCCTGTTTCGGGGAAAAAAGACAGATCCTATAAGAGTAAGACATTGCTCAATATTAAGGTATAGTTGTCTATTACATTAGGCTGCATGTACTGTAACAACCTGGAGTGTGTTTTAAGCATTGAGGGAGTGATGTTAATCTGTGGTATGATACACAGACATGTTCAGAGCACAAGACTAAAGATACACTGAGGGAGCTATTCCAGCGGATGGAGTAATGAAACCATAAATCATGGCATCGTTGGACATCCTCCCAGCTTCTGATATTTCCCAAGATACTTTCTTCATGACCATTTTCAGTCTGCTTACACTGTTAAATAGATTGACCGAGGAAGATAAAGTGAAATGTGGCGTTCTTTTAGTAGTTCTCCCCCCCATATGGACTGAGGACAGAGCAGCAGATGATTTTAAGCTTTAATATGATTATTTCGGTATTTGAAAGCTAGTAGTGGTAGAATTATTTAAAAAAAAAAACACTTTTCCCCCACTGATGCTCAATCACGGGGAGAAAGGGTATTTAAAAGGAAATACAGTAATTCAGTTATTCTATTGCAGCATATTATTTCTAAGTACAACTGCAGTTGGACCCTTTTGTAGTTTCATATTTTCTCTGCTCTGGTTCTGTGTTGTGCAGCGGACATGACAGTTTCCTAGCCTCCTAATACCAGCAATCTCACGTAATGAGTGCAAACATGACACTTCAGTTTCCCTCAGGTGCAAATAAGGTGGGAACTAGCGAACCATTGCTCTGCATGGAGAAAATGATTATAACCATTTTCGCAGTTACAAAGACACCATTGCAGCTCCTTTACATAACAGAGGGCCTGCGCTGGCAAGGGCCCCTTTGTATGAAGGGGTGGGGGAGACGGAGGGGGGGAGGGGGGTGGAACACAAGCAGCCAGTCCAGTAATTAGTTTGCGCAGTGGTTGGCTGTGGATGTGATGGGGGCTGTTTATCAACCCCGAGACAATGGCTGCGTAAGACCTGCCAAGACAGACAACGTGGTTCACTGCTGCTGTGGACTTTGAATGGCTCTCGGTGGATGTCGAGGGGCTTTTCTAGAAGGTTTCCACTGGCATTTCTAGTGTTTTGTCTCCTTTTAACACACGGACGATGAAAATACTATTCTCTAGGCAGAGGGGCAGTGGTGGGGGACGTCATGGCTCCATTTGCAGGCGGAGGAGGTGGGGAAAAGGGGTAGTTCATGTGGGGTTTGACAGACGGACAGGGAAGCGCTGCTGAAATGTGATTCCCATCCCCGACAAAACGACGTGACCCGGCAGAAAAGCCTTGTGACACATAAGGACAAACAATTTGTTTCAATTAGATCCTTGCTTGTGAAAAAAGCCATGGCAGGTTACATCATGAAATGTGATTTGAAGCTAGCTTGCTTTATGTCTGCCAAGGCTCAGAATAACCCTGTGTACACACGCTATTGAGATCGCCATGCCTGGGGGACACACTATAGTGTGCTGCAAGATATATAATAGTAAGACGCTATTAGTATATGTGGAGGAAACCGTTCAAGGTGACGTAAACGCTGAGCGGGAAACCTGCCGTATTTGAGTAGATGCATGTGTGGAGAAGAGCTGCGGTGCCACCTCTCTGCGAAAATGGCTCGTGCTGAAGGTGCCCTGACACTGCACTTCGGATTGTAACCTGCGAGGCGTGAATTATGACTGCCGTCTTTTGACCTGAAAGATCAAGGCCAAATAGGATGAAGCCAGCCCTTACGAACAGGGGTAGTTAACCTTTGACACCGGATGAGTAACCCCCACCTATCTGGGCAATCTGCCACCGCTATCTCTTCATGCTTTGCACCAATGAGGTAATTTAATCTAGTTGCAGGCTGTGGAATAGCCTGGGCCCTCAAACTCTCAAATCCAGGGAAATCCGTAGTTCTGTCAATTAAATCCTGAAACAGCTTACAGTAAAATGGGGAGCTTCTCTGCTCTGTCTGAGCCCATGTCCTGAAGAATAGTGGGAAAAGACTTGTTGTTTATCCGTGCCAAAGAATGGAGAAAGACCGCTGACCTGCACTGGTCCGCAACAATAATTTAATTATGTGAATCGGCCAGCTGCTACTAATCTTACTGTGCTTTCCTATGTAGCAGAATGCTTTTAATAGACTAGTATTCATGATTTCCAGCTTGGAATAGAGTAAGCTAGATTTAGCATGTTCTTGTGCTGGTCCATCAGTGGTGCCAATGTACCATATATATCGCTCATCAGAGTAAACCATGAATAAAACAGTTAATAGGGGATGTGAAGTGGCTTGTTTGGCCCAATCAGTGTGGATGTGTTTGCTATGATGAAACAGCAAAGTGCCCAACACAATGCAAACATGTAATCATCCCTGCAACTACCGGTTAACACCGCTATCACAGATCAGTTTGCAGACTGTATTTTTAGAAATGGGTAAATTCACACATTCTTTGCATTGTGTTTTGTGTCAAGCGCCTCAATCTGAGTTAGGGATGTCTATTTGGATTTATGACAAAGTATTTAAAATGACGGCTTAAGTAATTTCTGCCATGTCTTGCATGTGCATTGAGAAATGTCACTTCTCGGGAAAAGCATCATTCTTTTCAACGTGATGCTAGGATTCAAAGACTCTTAAAGTGATTACACTTTGGTGTATTGGCCCTTTCTCAGTGCTGTCTCGACTGACTTAATACCTCAATTTGGAATCCCTTTAACTGAAAGGCAATTTTCTAGGCTGAATAGGCTTCGGGCAGGTTGACCAAACTAGTTCCAGCATTAAATATTTTGCCGCATACCCACCAGCAACGACGATGTCCCCAGACCCTGCATATAACGGCTGATCTAATTATTGAGA
The DNA here is from genome assembly GCA_027564835.1 of Typhlichthys subterraneus. Classification (NCBI taxonomy): domain Eukaryota; kingdom Metazoa; phylum Chordata; class Actinopteri; order Percopsiformes; family Amblyopsidae; genus Typhlichthys; species Typhlichthys subterraneus. The sequence continues at coordinate 11,912 of JAODUH010046055.1, forward strand.
ATCGCTGCCACCCATATTTCATATTCACTGACAGAATGGCGGCATATTCATGCTGATGATGGGCGGTGGCCACATAGCAACAGTAGGCTGCAGCATATTCATGTGAAGCCAAATCACTGCCCTCCCCCCCACCACACACACACACATACACCTGTCAGAAGCAGATGCAAATGAACCCAGCCACTGGCTCACCGCGCCTCACAAATTAATACCTCGGCGCGGCCCACCGTACAATACAATTAGATTGTCCATTATTTTGTAAACGGACGCAGAAATCACTCTGTCCTCTCACGCATATTATGGCACAGACACATTTGCCTAGCAAACGTCAAAGACCTAAGGAGGGAAAAAAGAATCCTAATCAAATCTATTTCACCCCCTCAATCCAACCTACCGGTGGGCAGCAGTGGGGTGCTGCTTGTGTTGTTTTGAGACCCCGTCTGAATACCTGCAACGGTAAAAAAGATGGGCGGGCGCTTCTTATTTGCATATAAAAAGGAGAAGTGATAAAGGAAAGCATTTAACCAGGAGTTGCTCACCGTTCGACACGCCACTAGCACCTCCAACCCAAATGACAGAGGACTTTTCTTTTCTTCTCCTGTTCTTTATCGAAAGGACTCCCATTATAAGATAATTGTGTCTATTCTCAATGGTGACAGAGAGGGTAGAGAAACAAAGCAACAGGGCCCTCAGACACCAGACAGACCCAGACCTGTAAAAGAGACTCTCCTGTTAAACTCTGTGGAGGCAAATGCGTTTGTAGTGTAATAAGACCTGATTGGTTTTATTTTTGGCACCAACCTAGCTGCTTTGAACACACATACAGTAGTACTGTGTGCCCTGTAGCCTTCGATATACTTGCTTTTAATTACGCGTACGTACGCGTATGCAAGGGGTGTATTGTGTGCGTATCCTGGAGCGCAGTGTGTTCATGTCCTCAAGAAATGAACGCTACGCGCACGCATGATGCAATACAGCGCATGAGTGTGGGGGCAGTATCAGGATCGGACAGGCAGGTCAACAGCAGTTTCTAAACAAAGAACAACAATGGCGGAAAGTTTCAAAGAGGAGTTGGTAGAGCTAGTTTTTAATTGCGTAACATCTATATGATGTCTCCATGCCGCTCCACATTTTGACATGTTGGTTATTGGCCTTAAGGCCCCGATCATACCGAGACGCGTTGCTAAAGGCGTGGACGCTACAAAAATGCTTTGATAAAGCTTTGTGCTGTGTGTGCTTGATAAAGCACACAGATATAATATGGGCTGACTGGGCATAAGAGAATGGCTGCCTGGGCCAACTGTCACATTGACGAACAGTGCCAAAACCGCCAGTTCGGGAGTGGCCGTGTCTTACGCCAGCAACTAGAACTGGTGTGAGGTCTCCAGTAAAATTAGTAAAATCAAATGCACATTAGTGTGCATTCCCCCCAAAAAAATAACATTTTGGTGGGAAATGTTTGTATAAATACTGTTATTACACTATGGACCGTGAACAGGCACTAGTTAACAGCGAGCGATTTAAAGCTAGCTATCGGGAGAGAGAACATCTGTCCTGCAAGTGGTAACGGCTAGCTGGATATTAGCATAAAGTTGAAAAGTGCTCTACTCCGATCTGTTGCTGTTGCTGGGCGACAATGTCGCCCAGCGTAGCTCCGCCCGCTGTTGCCGAGAAACGCTGGCGCCGTTCGAAATTAATTGGAACGTGCCTCTTTGCGAGCTGAACACGTCGGCGGTGTGAATGCAGGGTAAGGCGTCATTTACGCCCTGTAAATTAGTAAGCAGCCGGTGTAGGCCACAAAGCTGAAAGGAGATTGTCCTATGCTATAAATCTCCTGGGGCTGAGAGCAAGCAAATCGCCATCTTTGGCTAGCACAGTACTTACCTAAAGCTAATCATGCTCAGCTTATCTTTTATCTTTTCCATGGTGTCCATTTCTGTTTCAGAGGAGCATAAAAAGACAATTTGATCTTTGTTTTTGTCCAATTAGTACGTACGGTGTTTTATACGGTAATGGATGGATGGATATTTTATGAATATAATAAAGATAACAACAAAATTAAAACAACAAAAAAACAAATAATAGGCATATATATACAGTATATAAATCTATTACAAACTCTATTAAATCTGTCACGTGTGACTCCACAAGGGGGACATATGCCTGTGAGTTCTATTCAGAGAGCCAACAGAGGAGCAGCGTTTAGCAGTGCTGTCCAAACATCTCCCAGCTGTACTCAACGCAAGCGTCTCCCTATATCCACTCCCATCTCCAGAATGAAGGACAACTCGCTCTAATGGGACGGGCACATGGCCAGAGGAGAAGTTGTGTATATAGCCTATATTAGTATACAGTATATTTCTATATACTATACATAGTATATATATGTGTATATACTGTATACAGTACATATATATATACTGTGTACTGTATGTATATATTTCCTCCCTCGATGATTAGCATGCCCCCTTTATCTCACGGGTCTCCATCTGATGAAATGCATTCATCAGCCGTGGCAGCATATCATGTCAGCAGGAGGCCATTGTGTAAGTGCCGCAGCATTCCCTACCAACATTTACACAAGACGGGAGTTTGTCTTCGCCTCCTTTGCGTCCCCTTCAGTCCACGGTCGAATCCTGCCGTAGGCGTCCCCCGCGGGTGTCTGTGCATGCGTGTGTGTGTTGAGGGTTAAGGGGGGGTGACCTTGGTCAACAACAGTGCAGAAGCGTCCCCTGTCTCTCAACGTGGTGACAGTGCTGAAGGATTCCTCCAGGGGGCCGTTCATCTAGATAGGAGACACATCAATCAAGGCGGCCATTGATCTCTGTGGCGGACGGCTTGATTTCCCTGCACAATAATCAGCTCAGTTTTGACACCCTCCCTAAAGTGGCGAAGACGGGGCAAATGGGTTGTGAAGGGCAGCTGTAGTTTTAGAGCCACATGGCAAGTCAAGTTCATACTGATTTTCTCACGCGTCTGCCACCATACAAAACCCTTAGATTTATGAGATATTTGATGTCTATATTGTGTGTGTGTGTGTGCGTGTGTGTGTGTGTTAGTTCTACCAAAATGACACCACAAATTCCAAGTGTGTTTTAATTTCCTGTGCCCCGGAACAGTGTTCCTGTCGGCGTGGAGGAAAGATTTATCTGATAGTCCCTCTATGTTTGACATAAGGATAAATATGTTTTCCTGTTTTTTTGCCAGACCAGAATAAATAAGATGTACTCGTAGAGGCCTCGCGATGTGAGTGCTGCAAAGGCCAAGCAATTGTTTGGGATCCATTTTGAGAGCAGGGGCGGATTAGCGCATTGGGCTTCCCCGTTGTGGTCAGTGTGCTACTACGACAGTTAAAGGCTGACATGTGTTGAGCATTGATAATGATTGTTGAGTCACAATGGACCCAATGGAGTGCTGGCTAGAATACAAGCACACAACCATATCGGTCCCAAGCATGGCTGGAACCCGTTCACAACAAAGAACATTGTCCTGCTTGCCGAGCTAAGCTGATGGGTTTTATATTCAAATAATAAGGAGGCAGAGGAATACTAGCACCATGGGATCTCCTCCTGCTATATGTGGACTTGGTTTCACTGATATAAAACTGCATGTTTCATAAGTCTTCTCTTCTTTTTTTCATTAGGCTATTGACATAGATGCATACTGAAAGAAATAACAACCCCCAACAACAAGTTGCCATTCTTACATTTTTTTTAAGCCTATTTGTAGGCAACGTGTCCCCATCAATACGTGGCCGAGTTTTGATGGACCCTGATGATGCCTTGAGGGGGAAGTGTACAACATTCTGTTTTGTTTACCGCTTGTTTATATCAGCTCGGTCAACAATTCCAATTCTGTTCAGTGGGGAAATAAATTGGAAATGCAATAAGGGTCATGCACAGGAGCCGGCGTGCATTACTGCTTGAATTCTGAACCTAAAACTCAGGCTTGAAGTGTTTCTTTGTCCCACTTTGTCATAAGCCATGCATAATAACAATTTGGGTGACTTTGTAGATGGCGCAACAATAAAACTACAATTATTAGATTTTTAGCTACACACTGCTTGCTAAACAAAACTCTTTTGATTAAATAAAATAAATGAAAACATAACTAAATATATACAGTATGCACAGTGATGTAAATAAACAAAATAATTTTTATCTTATTTATTTATTATCGTAGTGGTTAGGGTGTATGGTCAACTCTCAGCTAAATAGTTTGATTCTCAATATGTCAGATATACTCTCTCTCTCTCTCTCGATATATATATATATATATATATACATATGTGCGTATATATATATATATATATATATATATATATATACATATGTGCGTATGTATTATGATTATGAACAATTATTTAATAATTATACTCACTGTGCAGCCAGTTGATTTGGATCAAATATTGATGCTGTTGTGTTTCTTTGGCAGACAAGCAGATGTTTTTATACAAGGAGGGGGTAGATTCATGTATTCCCTGTGAAACCCACCTTGGTAGCATGGCATAATTCTAGCAGAAAGATTTATTTTCTTTTTTAGACAGAAAAGGGATGCGGTGAATCCAGGACAGTTAAATCTGAGGGGAACACAGGTAGACATACTGAAAGTGTATTGTTTGCACGTCGGCACCGCATTGTGCACATTTAGTGCTATTGTGGAACAGAATGACAACATGGTAGCTAATGTTATTCACCAAGGAATGCTGTACCGCAGAGGACTTCAACAGGGGGTCCGGGACCCATAGGGGGCCCTCAGAGGCACTGCAGGAAGTCCTCCAAATGTATTTGCTTCTAAAAAGTGTCAGAAAAATACATATAAACATCAATACAACCTGTGCTATAAATATATAAACCTGTCAATAATCCTTTCATTGGCTTAGTTAGTGGCTTACTTGTATACATGGCACTGTATAAATATACATATTTTATACCGTATGTAATAGGGGGTCCCTGTGCCATGTTTCTATCAGCTAAGGGGTCCTTGGCTTGAAAAACGTTGATGACCTCTGCTGTGCTGGATGCTTGTTGAGTAGTCCCGCTGTGTGAAGAATGCTGACATGTCTGTACCTGCTTAAGCCATACTGTACACATCATGCAATGTGTATGTAGGCCCACTAATGCCCCCCCCCCCCCCAACACACACACACACACACCATCACCACCAATGTAACCTCCTTTGCAACAGTGTCTATTGTCCATGCACCTCCTTTGTTTACAATACAGTACATGACAAGGCCTGTTAAAGCAGTTGTAATGATGGTAAAACGACAACTAAGTTTGACTTCCATGACAAGTGGAAGTGAAAGTTCTGCGTATTTCCTCTGAAGCCATAATCACAAGCAGCACACTCACAACTTTACACAAAATTCCGCACGGTATCTTTCAAGAGAAATCAGAGTGAAGGAGTGGTTACAGCCAGACCACGACTGTCATCTTCAGGGAGGGAGAATGATGTTTCCCAGAACAAGCTCTGTGCCCTGACCTCTCTTCCCTTTCTGTTTCCATCGTTCACGGTGATTTCCCTAGTTTAGCGCTGACAGGCTGGTACAATGAATTGGAAGCAACACAAAAGAGACTGTTACGCTACATTAAGCAAGGGGTCCCGCATGCTTCTGTGACACAGAAAAAAACACAATTTGTCAAGTCATTGCCATTCATCTTGGCAGAATCTCAGCTGAAAAAGGTGAGACTATTTCTTCTTTTCCCGCTAAAACTGGTGATGGTGATGACTATAACATGAACATTTATTTCACTATGGCGTGCATGGGCTTACTGTATCAGTGCCATTCAAAGAGCACATCACAAATCAAAGCATCAAACTGTACAGGATTTATGACTTATGATAAGGACTACTTGTAAACTACAAGTAAAATTAGCAGAGAGGAAATACATCTTGATCAGATACACATCTTCTCTTCATTTTATATGTATTTTCTTCTTTGTCATTTGCTCCAAACACTGCCTGTTCTACGTATATATGCTCTGCCAGTGATTTGTCTGTTGGCATGTGAAGGAACTGATTAATCACACTTAGAATGACCAAAGCTCTGCTGATGATCTTCCAGGTCACCACTCATCAATCAGTGAAATCCATTTGCTTTGTGCCCTCACATGAACCCAAGCTTAATGAGGAGGAAGTCAAAAACCCAATCATGTCTTTTTCTTCTCCTTCGTTAATGTGGTGAAATGGAGGGAGTTTCCTAACATGCTCCGTCACACAGATGTGACAGAACAGACATAATATTTCTGTTCTTCTGTTATGAACTTTAGTATGTCCGTATGAGCATGAGCCCAGCTTCTAGCCGTCTTCATTGGTTTCACAGGGCTGCAGCCATTAATGTGCTGACTAAGTGCTAAAGTAATCTGTCGGGGGTTACAGGCCTTTTTATCCATTCATCAAACAGCATCTTTGATGTGAGCACACACATTGACTATACAAGGAGGATGTAATGTATATCGAGCTGTTTTGATTGAGGCCATTGTGCGATATTTGGGAAAGTTTACCGGTGTGTTTTTGCTCAGCGGTGAGCCTTGCGGTATTGACATGTAGGTGCATAGCCGGTAATAAGTAGTTTTTGAGAGAATGAGCTAACAGAACCCATTACCTCTACAGTCCAATACTTCACATACCCACTTAAATCAAAAAACATGAGGGTATATAAATAGGAAAATGCTCTTTGGACTCTGAAGCTGTTGGAAAAATTGGACAAATTGGCACATAATGTGTCTTCCAAACAGGTCTGCAGTCATCTTCTGTTCGTATACCGTGCGAACAAAGCAGACAAGCTGTCAATCATCGAGAGGGGACAGGAGATGAGGTATAACTTTTAGAAATTGTCTCTCTAGACCCCTCTGAGATTATCTATTGAGCATACATGTGGAGATTGGTTGTGGGGTAAATATAAAAGGCAGGCTATTTATATGGTGTCAGACTGATTTTTGACACAACATCAAAGCAGGGTTAACCGAGGCTAACGTTGTCAGCAACAGATCTTTAAGAATTACAGGTTTATGTAAAAGCATCCTGGAAGACCTGAGAGGAATAATACGCCTCCTGTGAAATCTGTTTTTGGGCGTAAATCTGTTTGCAAACTGGACAAGGGGAATGTTGTGGTTTAGAAAGCATACGGCCACTTAAACAAGTACAAGTGTTAGCGCGGAACTTTTTTATTTTAGATCAAACTCGCTATCAATCAAACCCAGACCTCATGGCAAAACAAAATATACGCCCGAAAGGTTATTTCCATCCCCAGATTGTTGATGTTTTTTCGAATGTAATTTCAGGGCTCTTGTTCTTCTTCGTCGCTATGTAATTCGATGAGCTCAGATGTGGTTTCTGATCAGTGGTGTTGTTCAGAGGGGAAATCCCTTTGGTGGTTCTTGGCCTCCTGAGAGACTTGGAATGAAGCTGTAAAAAAAAAAAGCCTGCTCAATAGTTACTGTACAGTCAGGCGGCAGGTCAAACAAAGGACAGACTAGAATGAAACGCATCCCATCCATGAGTCATATTCACATGTTAATTAATTCATACTGATATACTATACAGTACCTGTCTAGACACCTTTCACACCCGTTTACTTCTGAGTAATACATTACAATTATTTATCACAAAATCTATCTATGTAAAGAAAATGTGTGGCAGTGTCAGAGATTGAGACTTTATACACCAAGCTATACAAAATCCCTTTACCAGAAGGTGCTTTAAGTCAGGCATGCGCTTTACAGTACATTATGTCCCAGTGATTGCCTCAGGCAGGTGACTTATTAGTTTAACTGGAAAGTTTGAAGTTTTTTAACCAATGTATTATCTACATATATATTCCTCTGTGTGTGTGTGTGTGTGTGTATATAGAAAAACAAGAAAG
>JAODUH010046066.1:0-37514 GCA_027564835.1 Typhlichthys subterraneus
TCTGAAGGCCTCAGGCAGATTTCATACAGCCTGGCAACACAAGCTTGCTGAATTCTGATTGGATAAAAACTCTAACCAAAAAACAACACGAACATGAAGAGAATATGACGAATATTTTTATATATTTAGGGAAATTAAATTCAAAATTAAATGAATTTATCAAATTATTATCATGATTTATGTCAGGCCAGCAGAGAAGGCCTTGCTGGCCCTGACGGCCCACCACTGGTTATTATAGTAAATATTTGTGTATCTATTATTAAAAATAGAATATGCCAGATTATAATGACTGCATTTTGGCAGCTAGGCTACTATATACAGTCTTTAAAAAAGAAATGCAGGCTAGTCATTTTGAAACACATGCACACACAATATGTTCATGTCTTAGCTACATTTTAATTCTGAACCATTATTTAAAGCTGCCAGTGTCTGGCCCATTGTGACTGTCCACTACTACAGCTTTTAAGAGAAGTACTAAGCCGTCAGCAGAGAGGAGTGGATGTATAGCTGTGATGCTGTGAAGGAGAAACATGTTTGAAAAGCATACACAAATGCTAGTCCAGCAGTCCAACAACAAATAAAGACTTAAGTCTGCCCTACATATCAGCTTCAGTAATGACTGTTAGGATCCTAATAATAACCAAAATATTCACATATCCATAGGCATACTATGTGAACCTCACCCAGAGCATCTCTAAAGACATTAAATAGCAAAACACTGCTGGCGCTATGATCATTAAGATGCAATGTTGCTCAGTTTAGCACTTGTCTTAATTATACAAGTATCTGAGCCCTAAATGAAAAAGAAGATGCTTTAAAGACCTGTTGCATGGAAATTAACCATGAAGCTAACAAATGAATGCAATTAGCCCCAGGTCTGTACCGTTAAATGGGAGAAACCAGGCCAGAGACTAACTGGAGCAACTCAACACTTAACTTTCTCTCAATCCATCCTGCTGACAATTGCCATTTTTAAGCAAGCTACAGCAGATTTGTGGGGGGAAATGTCCCAGAAACCAGTTTACTGAGGCATTGTGGTATTTATCAGCGTTTTGGGACTAAGTTTTGAGAAGCGATGCATGATTTGTGAACTCTGTCATGCACTTGCATACATTATTTGTCAGGGCAGAAGCAGATGTACAAGCAGATCCTCTACAGTAGTTCAGACAGGTATTCCATTTGCATTATTTGCCACTTGCATTAATGACAACACAAGTGTCCTAATATTTCCCTGTAACTCTATGGCTATGGAGGGAAGATGATTCACAAATGTCAGAGCACTCTTCTCCAGGGAGTGTGGGCTGTTCTCCGCATATTAGAGCCCTTCATATGTCAGAGCTGGGAAGAAGAAGGAAAAAAGAGAAAAAGAAGCCAGAGCAGACAGCAGGAGCGAGACGGGTGGAGGATGAGGAGGAGGAGGAGAGAGAGATACAGACCAAAATAAAGGGACGGGGGGGAGAGAGCAAACACGGGGAGGAGATGAGTGTGGTGAGGATGATGAGGGGCAATGGAGCTGAAAGGAGATGAAGATCTGTGGATGGAAAGGATCAGAGAGGAATGTGGGACGGCTGAACCATGTGAAGCTGTGGTGGTGGGGGTGTTGTGGAATTGAGATCTCAAGCTTCTGGCTGGTAGACCCTTGAGATCAATCCATGATGCAACACCACCTCCTATCTCTTTTCCCTGTTATCTGTTTGCCTCTCCGTCACGTGTGTCATCCAAAGAGCCCCACTAGCTGCTTACAGATTCGCAGCTGCAAGAACACTGTTGGTGGAGCACATTGTGCTAAAATAAAAGCACACACACACACACATACACACACACATGTACACCGACATTCACGCAAAGCAACGCACACAAAATGGCGCGTGTGTGTTACCTTGGCAGTAGCCATCCATCTCCTCGTGGCCAGGGCTACAGACGCAGCGTCCCAGAGGTACCAACCAGTCCCCGTCGGCACCACAGTACAACTTGGGAGTGTCCCGCTCCTCCGCGTGCTCCACACACGCGCCCCGCACCTCCACCAGCGAAGAAGAATCTAGCTGCGGCACCGTGTCGGGAAAGGCTGCCAGGTTGCGTAAAGTGGACGGGCAGCGCTTGTAGAACACCTTGAAAGTCCAGCCAACGTTTGCAGTTGTTAATTCTCACCCAAACTTAGTATTATCGGACATAAAGGAAATGTAATCACGTGCTGCTTATACAGAGGTCACACATTCAGGTCGAGGAGATACTTCATTATGCTGTGTTTACTTGTATATACTGGACCAAACTTAGGTGGCATATCGGTGCCATATCGTATCCTTCTAGACAGCATTCCAGATCCAGAGACGTGAATAAAGAGATGTGTCAAAGAGCTTATACGTGTTTATTCATTTATAGGCCACCATTCACCACTATGCAAACGCCAGCAAATGTACTGTGCATTATGCAACGTGATGCGTACAATTATGGCAGATTAGTGCAAGTGTGTGTTATGCTTATGGCTGGATGGTCTGTGTTGTGTGCTGGCATAATGAAGAGGCAGGAAGCATTGCTTGGTCTCTGGTCATTTACTGTGGTGGATGCTAATGCAACAAAACGTCAGTGTGCGTGTGAATTACAGGCTCGGCTCTCCTTTTGGCAGTAGAAAAAAAGCTTCGACTCGCACACGGATACATGTAGCAACTACATAAATATGCTACGAGTGTAAATAAATACGCTGAGCGTAACCACACAACACCCCGACATCCACACAGGCAGAAGATTCATAACCAATAGGCAACTGGAACTGATGACAGCATGTTTTGGTGAAATGTATAAGCTGTTTCGATTAACCTGTTAGACAAGACATATGTTGGAGGAGAAACTGAAGATGAGCGTGAAGCGATTCCAGGCAGAAAGGTGCACAGACCATAGACACACCCCTGTTTCACCATGCCAGCTGTCTCTAACACAGACATCATTCTGCCTCTGTGACAGCCTCCACTGCCGGCTCAGAGGCGACCCCCCACCTTCTACACACACACACACACACACACACACAATAGCAATCCCCCATTCCATACATGTTACACAGAACGGTGAGATGGAATGAAGGCGCAATATTCCCACTTGAAAACACAGTGTGAAGATGGCTACGGTTAACTTAAACTTAGATCTACTGGGCAACTTTACTTATTGATTACAAGCAGCACTCAATGTCACATTTAAACAAATGATAGGTCTTTATTACTTATCCTTATCTCTCACACATCATTGATGTCCTCAGTGTGCACAACTGTGATTGGTTTTACAGTGAGTTAGCTGTTTACTTTATTTACGTAGCTTTACAGTTGTGTTGTGTGGTTCACTGACCTTCACTGACACAAGCGCAATGCAAGCTCCCACGTCCTGAAAGGCCAGGTAGAAGCCTTTCCGGGTCACTGGCCCCACCTCTCTGATCTCAGTGTTGAGCCGTAGAACACGGTCTCCCAGGTCTGTCTGAGTAAAGCTCTCATCTGCTGCAATGGTATCTACCTTCAACCCATTGTTTCACGCACAATTTAGACAATCCAGTTAGTTCACTCCACTTTGAATGTTATGAAGCCTCTTTACAAGAAAAGGATTCCATCATACCTTTACATAGTCAACTTGGCGAAATCGGGTATCTGTAGGAAGCGGTTGGTCTGACTGAAGGAAGAAGAGGTTGAAGGTTTCCTTACAGGTACCAGACACCCAAGGAATTGAATTGCAGTCTCTCAGTGTGAATCGCAGCTCTACATATACCTGAGTGAAGAGAAGAAAACCGTGAAGCCATTAGAGTTTCTGTGAACGATTGATATGTTGTGTGCGTGGCTTGTTAGTGCTGTCTGTGTGGGAAAGTGTTGCGGGTGTGGTTCACAGGACACCTGGGGATTGGGAACAGGTGCGTCGAATAATCAAATCACCTGTCTCCCTCTATAACCGCAGCAAGAGATCAGAGACGGAAACGCTTGTTGATATTTTGTACACTGTAAATAAATAGTTCAGCCTTGGTCTGCCAGAACAAACCTGCTTGTGTGAACGTGATTCTTAGTCACACCAGCTGTTAAGGTCTTCTACACTATAAGCGTCTTGTAAGGGTCTGACCGTGTAGAGGCCACCATCAACCAGTATGAACTTCGCTGGCTCGGTCAAGTCGTCAGCATACCAAAAGAGCGAGCTCTGCCGGCAACAAGTGTCACAGTTTGAAGAAGACATAAGTGGACATCGGTGACAATACTGTCTTACAGTAAGAGCCATGAAGCCAGAATTGCACCTACACCCCAAACCAGTGTGTGCAACAGTGTTGCACTTTACAGTCACACAAAGACTCACAAATGAAGATGCAGAAGTGGGTGGTTGTCATGGGATACGATGGACTAGCTGAAGATTTCTATATGACAACAAAGACCCGACCTTCTGAGCGGCCTGTCGCTGTATCCATCCTGAGCGTAGCCAGTTGTTCTGGTTTGGCTCCATCACATGGCAAACTTGGAAGGTGTGGATAGGCCTGTTCTGCTCATCCATCTCTGTGATGGCATCCCACTGTCCCAAAGAAGAGAGTGGAGAGATCAAGAGAACAGGCTCAACAACAAGACTAGAAAAGATCTGATTGATTTGGTGTCAGGAAATAGAATCTAGCACACAAATAAATGCAAGCACCCTTTGCCACAGTGTGGGAAAACATCAATGGATAGGTTGCAAACATCAGTTTGTTTTCCTGCTCCAACAATGTTTTGGGGAAGAATACTGTACATTAGCGTAGGCTTTTTTATTTTATACGGCTGCAACATTATTAGACCTTATGTTAATGACGTGAAAGAAGAGACAAATGATGGAGAAATTCAAATTGAGAAGCAGCTTTGCATGGACAATGCTTTGTTGTGAAAGTGAAAGATGGGTTGTCTTAGAGATACAGTGTTTCTTATGTTGTCACAGTGGTTTCATCACTCAGGTCTTTTCATTTGTCCATTTGGCTTTAAAGTACGAAGATCACAGGTTCACAAGCTTTAATGCTTATTGATTATGTGTTCCTTCACTGTACAGTATGCCTTTGCTATTTCACCACCAGCTGGAAATGTGATAAGCAAATACACTGATCACGAAAAAGAATAAAGCAAGTAGATTTTATGTGTGTATATACTGACACCGAATAAGGATTGCAACTAACTGTGTCGTATAGTAAAATCAAATTTACCAGACTAGTGGTTGGGGGTTGAGACATGAAATCTGGTGAATGAGGATGGTAAAATACGGTATATTTTTGATCTGAATAACTAGTTTTCCACAGACTGTCCTTAACAGCTGTCTCTTAAACACACTTAACACTTTGATAAACACCCAGGTTTGTTGAGACATCATCGTGGCCACTTATGACCTTTTGAAAGACTACTACTTCTAGTACTGTCTATTTACTATAAGGAAATTGAAAGAACATTGGAAAAGTGTTCTCAATTATAAATGATTACCTTAACCTTGAGTGGCATGCATGAAGCGACCAATTAGTCTTTTATTAATTATGATGTCGAAATTAGTTCTACAGACACCCAAAGGGTGAATGATGAATAATCTATTATAATCAGTCTTTTATTTGAAACTCCTACCACCCACTACCATGTGGGTGTCGATAATGCGTGAAAATCTGAAATCTGTGTGAAATCGGTGGTATGTTGAAATAAATGTCCCAGCTTTCAACCTGCTGAAATAAGCCATGCCTGATACAGTACAGTAACAGCACCTAAAACACATCAATCAGTTGACAATTCCACTGAAATGTCTGATGGGAAAGAAATTATTTCACAATGACAGAGAGATTGTTCATACTGCCATAAATAAAAACGCAGCTTCTATTTTGTATATGTGAACTGGAGCATTGCAGCCCCAGTAACAAGTTATCACAGGAAATTTAACACTGATATTAACACAAATTACATTTGCATGTCCACCTCAACAGAGAGACAAATACATCATGCCCAGTGCTCATTGCTCTATCATTGCAATGCATTTTACCTTTTACAGCAACAACCTGGAGTTTTTCCTGTAATATGCCATAAGAGGATATATATACAGTATATCAACATTAACATGTAAGTATAGTTTCATCATGCAAAGGAATATCATAGATCATATTCAGAAAACCATGTTCAGAGGCTTGCCAAGTCAGCCCATTTAGATGTATAAATAGGATGACCAGCCTGGGTAGTGTGATTGTTGTTGAGAAGGCAATCCTGAGTTTATTTGCCATATTTTGTTTCCACTCTTTCATGTAAATGTGATTTACTCTGCTTTGTAGTGTGGCTCAGGATTAGAACACAAGAGATCTTCTGCAGTGGTATACAGAACAAGCTCTCTGACGGAACCTATTTATCTCTGCCTAGAGCTGTAAGCTCAGAAGTCTGTCAATAGGCCAGGTTCCAGCATAATAACAATGTCAATTTTAGCTTAGGTTAATGTTCTCCAATAAAATGGAGAGTTACCACATATGAGAATATGATTCAGGCTTGTCTTTATTTCCATATTTATCCCAGCATGGAATCTCCGCTTACTTGAAAAGCATGCACTCAAATCAGATTCAGCCGGCATGCTTGCCATTTACAGTAGATCCTATTACTTCTGCCTCAGATATAAAGCATGATCACATTGGTGTCTTCAACTATTTATCATTGTTATTTTCACACAGAGATATTTCATACAACTCTCAATTTGTGATGTTTGTAATTCATGCTGATAATCCAGTGATATTTAAATAGTTGTGGTTACATTTCATATCTAAGAAAGAGCCCCAGGCTTCAGTAGCCTAGCATCACCTTCCTCTGTGATACCTAATAGTAATAATGGAGGGTTTCTATTATGTGTGTATGTGTGTGTGTGTGTGTCTGCATGCATGCGTGCGTGTGTGTGTGTGTGTGTTCATCATTGTTATTTTCACACAAAGAGATATTTCATACAATTCTCAATTTGTGATGTTTGTAATTCACGCTGATAATCAAGTGATATCGTCACAGAGCCAGAATTATGGGTGTAAAAGTTAAAGCTGACAACGGCACACATTAAAATACATAATGTATTTCAGTGCATGCACATATTTTTATAGAAGTTCTGTCTTGTCTTAAACTGTATTAATATCTTACTATTACTGTATGCTAAATAATGTTTCCTTCATAGTATTATATTGATTTGATGATCTGAAGTGACATAAAACCTGCAGAAAGATAATGTCTAATGCAATTGATCGGGGGCCAAAGTGGGAAGATTGTGATTAAAACCAGCAGATACACCTGCTGATTGGCCTAATAGAACACATTGCGCAAGAGGTGAACTAATTAGTGTGAAACAGCTGTTGGAGATCTTGAGTAATAGGATGAAAATTCTGTGTAATCTCGATCTTCCATGGCACATACTATAACTGGTCATGTTGTTTGGTTATGTGCTCATTACACAATTACAGTCCAAACAGTAAAAGAAAGTGTATCCCTGATGTACAGTACAGTGAAGTCCCTTGATCACTGACAAATAAAAAAGATAGGGCTAGAAATTACAGACAGATAAGCAATATGGTGTAAAACAGTAACCTGTGCATTTAAGTTTCCATTTGAGACTCTGGTTGCTTAACAATTTCTACTTGTTTACATCTT
Organism: Typhlichthys subterraneus; assembly: GCA_027564835.1. Classification (NCBI taxonomy): domain Eukaryota; kingdom Metazoa; phylum Chordata; class Actinopteri; order Percopsiformes; family Amblyopsidae; genus Typhlichthys; species Typhlichthys subterraneus. The sequence goes on from JAODUH010046066.1 coordinate 7,614, forward strand.
AAAAGTCCATCTGTAGTCCAAGCTCCATTTAATTTACACATATTTTCATTATTTTTTCCATATCTGTAGATATTTCTGTATATTGTTTTCATAAATCTACACATGTGCTCAGAATGTGTGAGATTTTATTAAAAAGAAATATTTATCATTGTCAGAATGAAGGGGAAAAAAACAGGGATTGTGAAATTATTCGTTGTTATAATGGATTATCGATTTGATGCAAAGCTGGGCATCAGTGATGTGGTGTGTGTTTTTTATTTTTTTATTTTTTTTATTAATATACTGCTCTTCACAAGGGATTGAATATTGCCATTTGTCTCAAACCCTGTGTTTCATTGTTTATTAGTTTAATAGTGCATTTTGCAGACTTCTATTTATGTGTGTACAAGAATATAATTTTGGTTATATGCAGTACATGTAAAATATATCATGAGAATTTTGGCATATTATGTGTCAATAGAGATTGACATGTTTATGGCCATGAGGTTCTGTCAGGTTTATCTGGGCACAGCATATTGCTGCAATCATTTTAATTAATTAATTAATTAATTAATTTATTTATTTATTTATGGACAACTATTGTATGGCTATGGCTGGCATGCATTTAGCATTATTTTGGTTTCTGACAAACTGTTGTTTTGGTAAAATCCATATCCATTTAATATTTACCTTTCAGAACATTACACCTTTAAGCATTTACCTAGATGTAAATAAGTACTGTAAATCAATAAGATATTATTCATAACAAATAAATGTGCATAGAGTAAAGATAAAACCAACACAGTGTAATACAGTACAGTATATGATCAACAACCACTTCACCGATATCCTACGACAATGCAGTTTTAAATCCATTGTACACCATTCGACTGATGGGCATTGTGTACACAGTACAAGCATTCATCTTTTCTATAAAGTCATAGTCCACTCTGACTTACCCCGTTGACTGGGTAGGTCTTCCAGTTTAGCTCTCCAAGCACTGTGGCGGTGTCCAAAAGAACCACTAGTCAGGTAGAATGAGACAGACATGGTATACAAGAGGGGGAACAGTTAGGGAAGTTTGACATTTCTATAGCACACATAGCCATAAAAATTACAAAACTAAACAGAAAATAATTGAGAAATACTGTAAATAAAGGTAATTTCACAACCCTCTATTAAATGCTTTTGCAGCCCCTTAGGAGACCTGACCCATAGCTTGAGAAACACAGAAGGAGAGACAGAAGGAGACAAAGACAAAAATACTTAAAGTGAGAGAGAGTGATGTCCGAAAGTAAATACAAAGGAATAAATGAAAAGTGTTAAAATTGAACTAGAGCAGAGAAAACAGTTATCAAGCTGTCACCCATAGTCCTGACAGAGCCTTCAGACACTTACGAGGTGCATCCACCTATGAAATAACAGCTTTTAGGGGACGGAACCATGTCAAGGTGAACTGCTCAGCAGGTCTGCTTGACTGAGCATATAGGTTCATGTTATGTAAGGAACTGCAAACCTTTGTTCACGCTTTTCTTGTGGCATGACAGTATTACCCTAAGATGCATGGGAACAATCACTGATGCTGTTTACCTTCATGGCTACAGTATGCATATAATTGTGTATTGTGTTTTTATATAATGTAGGTGTGTATGTGCATGTGATTGCGTGCACTATGAACTATTAGATATACTGTATACCTAATACAGAATAAGCCATTGTGTAGGACGTATTGTGAGATGATCACACTTGTGTGATCATCAGCCCTCTGTACATGGGACACGGCATGACAAGAACACACGAACAGCCCTCACAGAGCCTCCTGGGCCAGTCAGATATGATGAATGTGTCATTTTCTCTGTCTTCACGCGCCCAGCTAATTACAATCGCCATCAATAAGGTGTGTCCCACTTCAGAGCCACGTCAGACAGCGTGTCGTTTAGACCCACAGAGGACAGCTATCAAAGCTTTAGACGTTAGCAAGGAAATATACAACTGTGGCATGGCCAGAGAAGGTGCGTCAATATTTACATCGGACTATTTTATCATTCGTGGCTAAACACTAAGGGGTGAATAGGGGTGTCTATGTTCAGTGTATGGAGAGATAGAGACAAAGAGAAAGGGAAGAACGAGTAAGAGAGAAACCGATAAAAGCAGACAGGGATAGAACCAGACAGGAGGAAGACAGAAACAAGTTGTTTCACGTAAATGAAGATTGCTGTTGGGGCGGCCATAGACTTTAACCAATAGGAACCTGTCCTTTTCCTGTCAGGTACTGTCTCTGTGTTTAATGCACACACACACACACGCACACACACATACAGAAACACAAAGTTATTCTCTAGTAGGCACACAGACATACAGAATGCTTAGTAATAATGTTAAGAAATAATTAATTTCCACAAATGTCTTTAGCAGCCGGATATAACACATGACCTTACATATATATATAACAGATAACATCAAATGATGTAAAATTAGATACATAAGAACAATTTAATTAAATGAAAGCTGACACACCCACAAACACCATTCAGACACTGATAAATGGAGGGAAGCACTTTATCGGCGGGTCAAATCAAATTATTTGTGTCTAGACATCTACTTTGTCTGGGTACATGACAACAATTGTCCATTCTTTCTTTCCATTCCTTCCATGCAATGTAAAAAATAGTCACCATTTTCTCCATAAGCATCAAAGACAAGGAATAATGTATCTTTGTTGTGCATGATCTGTTTACTCTAATGTAAATAAATCTAAGCTTATATAAAATAGTTTAGCAGCTGATGTATGGGGCAGATGCTTGAAGCCCTATGTAACTCACAATAGCAAAGTCAGTACAACATATGCATAACGGTCAAATGTAACCATAGAATGCACAACATGCGTCCAAATGGACCCAGATTCATTTGTTTTTGCTATTGCGATACAATTATATAATTGTATAATTTAAGATGCTAGGACATCCTCAAAAAATGTAAAGTTTTTTATGTCCCAATATTATACATATATTTTAGATTTTTTCAAATCAGAAACCCCTAGAATGCACGTGTGACCTACATTAATTTCCTACTGGATTTTATGCATATATAGGTGGATGTCATGACCCGTGTACATTTCCAACGGGTAATTTTTTTTTAGATACTGTTTTATAATTATTTGTATTGTACATAAACATATAACATCTTGGAATACTTGAAAGTAATTTTAAGTATTGCATTTGCCATTAGATGTGACTGTTTATATCCATGCTTGAGCATGTGCTGCTGTATAAATGTGTGAGCCTGTAGCTTTACTGTCATTGTTTTAGGAATGATACGTTATTTGGACATATTTTGAAATAGGTGTAACTGTTATTTTACTGTAAAAAGGCATTCATCATCATTAGTGTGTGCCAGATGCCCATATAGGCCACCACAGGTGATATAAGATGCTGGTCAACTGTGATAGTCACTGGTCAGAATCAGTAGTATCTGAGACATCCTATTTTAAATCCAGACCAGCAATGGACTCATATTCCTTGTGCTCTACCTCCCCAGTCAGCATGCTGACAACCATGAGCCATGCTGCGGATATATTTAAAGTAAAGTATATTTCAAGTACAGGTAATACGATTTTCAGGGAATTTGATATTGCATTTTGACCAGGTACCAATTTGAGTTGTAAATGCTGTAAACATGGTGAGAATTCTAACTGCACACTGAAATAACCAAATGGGCAGCAGTCAGGCTGGACCCCAGGACTCCTAATACAGGGTTTATGTCTGCTGTATTATAATAATGTAACATGCCATACTCTTCTTGACTAGGAATTGTAATAACTCTGAATAATTTTGTTCCATATGACGCTTCATTGTATTTGCATTACGAAACTTCCTCCTGTGAGTAATCCTCTTTGTCCAATTGGAAAAAGTCCAAAAAAACACACACAATCAAACATAACCGCACATGCACGTGCACACACACATTGGCATTTGGGTAGTGTGAGCACTGTGTATGCCAGACATTAATCATTTAGAAAGGCATTTTAAACTGTCTTCTGCAGATACCCGACAAGAAAATGTCAAGTGCAGATTTTAAAGTGATGTCAACTATATGTTTGTGATTGACTGTGTGTGTTTGTGTGTGTGTGTGTGTGTGTGTGCGTGTGTGTGCGTGTGTGTGTGTGTGTGTGTGTTGGGAGAGCGTGGTGGGGATAGAGTGCTCATATTTCAGTGTTATTTCTTTTCTTTTTTCATTTTGTAATTAAGCACACAGGCAAATGCCTGGTGATGTTTCAATTCAAATTAATTTTGATATCCCTTTAAAGTAATTCTATAAATTAGATGACTCATTCCTATGATGTAGCCTATATATGCCTAAAATGCTTCACAAGCAGAATTATTGTGACATTGGGTTATTTATTCTATATTTACATTTATACATTTGATTATAAAATATGAAACTGCAAATCTTTTTCGTTTTTGTCAGGTGACAGGTCAGGTCAGGTCAGGACTTGATTTCAACCTCAACTAGTGACTATAGCAGGCGAAGCTACTTGAACATTAAGCCTAATAATATTCCGTTTTCTATACTGCAAGTAGGATTGCCCTTGATACTCACCTTGGTTTGTGGTACCTGGATCCGACACGATACTTTTGAGAAAGAATAAGAAAAACCAGCATTTCTTTAGAGAACTCATTATTATATCGACCAGCCACTACTGAGTTGTAAATTCTAACATATAATATGGACACTTAAAGGGATTCCAAAAGTGAAAGTGGTGATGTGATTTTAAAAAGTCAGTCCGTATGGGGTGATATTTAACCGCCATCCCGATTCCCGCCATGAGGACACAGTGGAGACCAAAAACGACGCGCCATTGCGCACATCTGCGACGACTTTGACACTGTCTGGGCAGCAAAACTGTGAATTAGACTTCAATTGAAATTACCCATCATGATCAGTGCAACCGTTATATAACTCGTGCAGTTGAACGACTAAGAAAACCTGTTTGCCGAAGAAAAAATGTAGACTTCCTAGAAACTCCCCAAAAACGAACTTCTCTGAAGCCACTCGGATGATGATGTGGTCTATGTGGGTTTAATTTCATAGTTATTTAGCTGCTGGTCATAAGACGGCAAAGAGAGGAAATGTTGTATTTTTCCGCCTGGGTTGTCTTCTCTATAGCTCTATTTCTCTCTCAAGCTCTCTCTCATTCTCTATCTCTCTCTCTCTCTAATTCGCGCTCTCTCTCTCTCTCTCTTTCTCTCGCTCTCTCTCTCTCCCTCTCTCTCTCTCTCTCTCTCTCTCTCTATCTCTCACACTCGCGCTCTCTCTTTCTCTCTCCTCTCTCTCTCTCTCTCTCTCTCTCTCCCTCTAGCCCACTCGCTCAGCTCCCTCCCCCAATTTCTAGCGCACTTTTTAGAAGAAGATTATGCTCTGGTCTAATGCACGGTTTTATATAAGACAACATTGCAAAATGTGGCATTTTTGTCGACAACCATTGAATTAAATTTTTGCAATGAATAGGTTGCAAGGATTTAAGATTTATACCTACATTTGCTGTAGCCTATTTTAAAGAGATGCTCTGTGAGGATAGATTTTTGATGAGCCAAATAATTCTGACCAATCAGCATGTCTTTTCCCTGATCGAAATTCGTTGGGAAACTCAACAAGAAACATTGATGAGTAAAGTAGGCCAATTTATTATACAGTACAGGTTATTGTGAGTGATAACAGCCAATGGAAATGTACTACCTTACTTCCTGATAATGCTGATCTGCTTACAGAGCCATAGCATGTGCGTATCAGACGTTTAACACAAATGTTATGTGATGTATAGTGATAATTAACAAAAGAGGCTGAGGTCTAAGATTCATCTAGTTCTACCACCATTGGAAATACATTTAGTAAACACTTGAATGAAACAACATGTAATTTAGCCACCACCACTGGTCGCTTTTGGTCTGCCCTTCAAAGTGGCAGGGAAACTGGAACCTGGAAACAGGGTTTCCAGATTATAATCTCAGATAATATTGATCAGAGAGCATAGTTGGTCTGAGACAGGCTAGCACAGAGCTACAGTTGGTTTGTCAATGGCAGACCAACGGGCATCTGAGAGAGCAGAGGAGGAGGTGATAGGCTTTTTGGGTTGTTGATTTTCAAAAGCATACTCTCTTCTGTTTACATAATCTCATTGCAATTTTCAGATCCAACATCAACTTTAAAGATATAGTAAACAATACTTGAGAATAATCGTTGAACGCAACATTCAAACTAATACACCTGAATGGTGCTCCATCAAAAGCTCCACCCCCGAATTGGATGCTCATTGGAAGACTCAACAATAGTGTAGATTAAATAATTAACTTGTGTAATTAACTTGGGATCTCAAGATAACGGCATTAGAAAATTGGCTTCTGGAGTTATAGACCCCATGTTTACTTTTGGTAAATACATCATAAATTACTTTATAGGTATGTGTGACTTATACTCAAATTTACAAATCTAAAAAATATTACTCTCTAAGATGCATTTCACATAGGTGAAGGCTTAGTTAATATGTTATTACCAATGTTTTATACACGCATTGCTCATCTAGTTCAGACAGATACATATCGTTTCAGCACAATGGACAGCTACACTGAAACACAACACCAATTTACTGTACGCACCCGTAAGAAGGTAACCATGCACTAATGTGCCCATATGGTATATTAATATTACGTCAAATTTGCTGATGCTATCTAAGCATGTCAGCTTTGTGTGGTTTCCCAATGAAGACATGATTTTAAACAACAAGCGCAGACAGCATTATGTGGATGGAGAGGTTGTGTGATGGCTTTACTATGTTTGAGTTTTCTCCACCGGCAAAACACACCTGTCAACTCGGTTGCAGCACTTTATTCATGGTTTCAAAACATCCCTCCCAACACTAAAAAAGACTTGTTTTGAGTATCAGTGTATTTTTAGGCCCTAGTAATATACTTTTCTATAACTGTTGTTCTTTTCTTTTCCACTCTGCGGTCAGAATGATTTCATCATCCTTCATCCTTCCTCTCCTTACTGTTTCAGGGACTCAAGCATGGGGCCATTGATCCTCAAAACAAAGATCAATTTGGGCTATTTACCACATGTAGACTGAAAAACACATAATTGCATGCTATTACGTTTGGATTTTTCTGCAACACAGTTTGAATCTTTGCCCCACATACATTTAGCTAAAATTGTAAGGAACTGTGTGATGTAGGCTAGTCGTGAGAGTGAAAAATGATTTGACGCTTTTGATAATTCACTTGAGAATTTGTATTAAATATAATTTACAATAGCATCAAAACATTTTAACTCCAGTAGTTTTCATCATCGCCATAGCCTACGGAAATCAACAACATACAATCACACATTGATGCATAGCATCTGAATATAAGTTATTTAAGTGACTGATTACTATAATAAGGAACACAGCTATGGTTTTACTTCAAGCTATTACCTCAAGATTTCTGCATATTTATCATGAGCAAAGGCTTGTGAACCTGGCTGATGATCTGGTAGTGTTAGAATTACAAAGTAGATGGTATATTTGTATAATCAAGCCAAGGGATGACTATTGATTCCTCCTAAGTGGTCTTGGGGAAACTCTGAGGGTATGGGACAAACAGAAGATGGAAAAAAGGGTGAAGGAGAGAAGAATCAGCAGAGAATATATTGCTAGGTAGTACACAGCCAGGATCCTATAGGAATGGAGGTCCTATCTGTGACAGTATGCAGACACAAAAGCACTCACTGGCTTGGACATGTTGCACATGCTTGAACATGTTACTATTTTTGATTATGAAAGAGGTTGAATTAATTCAATTTCTTATAAGCTATTTAATAATAATAATAATTATTATTATTATTATAATTATAATATTATTATTATTATTATTATTATTATACTGAAAGTACCTTTTAACCATTTGCAACTTGCCCTTAATTAAGCTCAGGGATAATTGCAAAATATATGTATAATCTCTTATCTCTAGGTAATTGAGAGAAATGCTAAAATATTTGCAAATGCCTCAACTCTCCCCTAACACAGTATGTTTGCTGGTCTAATTAGGTCAAATGCAGGATGAAGACTTATAAACAGACATGAGCATTACAATTGAGGTCCTCTGAACAGTCTACATTGTACATTGTGAATGATAATTCCAACAGCAGAGTAAAAGCCAAATAAATGGATCGACGTGGACATAATGCTTTATGTTTCTGTTCAAAATGTATACATTGTCCAAAAAGATTTTGGAGCTTAGGGTACCGGCTTTACAGCCGGCTATATTTTAATGTTATTCTTTTGTGTCTATAGAAACCATAGTTCTATGATAGAAACACACACAAGAATATTGGTGAATGCCATGTTGTAAATCCTCTGCACGCAGCATTTTGATGTGTACCACTAGTTCTTGAGGCCCAATGTCTCATTCACTGTTATATCTTTCCTCTCCCGGTCCTAACAATCACTTTAAATGCACCAGAGGCACCTTGAGTTCCAGCCATTCATGCAACTTTGAACAGAAACTGACATCTTTTCAGGCTTGCAGTATCTCCAGAGAGCAACTACAGCTTCATTTAAGTTGTCGGTCATTGTGACAGGTCATCCGCCACACTTGTGCAGCATACATAACTAGACAAAGTAGACAAAATAGTGAATGACTTCAAGCTGTCCAGACTGTTCAGTACAGACATTTAAAACTTTCAAGGTTTTTTTATCTTCTTATGTGAAGATCAAGGATTAGAAATAGTGAGGAGAGGAGGGGTGTCATTCAATAATGGCCCACCCACCCACATAACAACATAACACCAGTAGATCAGCAGAACGGCACAAGACACTAGGCCATGATAGACCTACGCAAGGGGCCAGACTGACCTGTGAAAAACTAATTCTTTGTTCAGCCTCGTTGAGGGATTCTCACACTTTGGCCTGAATGACCAAGACCCTTCCATAAGATAATGATCCATCTGCTGTAGGACACATATTTGGCTCGTATATTCTCTTCTATGTTCTGTTATGCCTGCCTTACTTGCTACTACTGAATTGCACCACCATATTCACAGTTATTGCCCCTGCATTCACCCGCAGCCACCCTCAATTGTTTGCCCTCTTTTTTCCATATCACTTAATCTGCTCCATCACTGTTATTCCCCATGAGTCACACGCCTCCCCTGCTCCGCTGCTCACTCTCCCCGCAGCCGCCTGAACAACACCTACTGTTGTACAAGCTTTCTCCTCAAGCACCTATGTTCCCTTTACTTCAGCCTCCCTGCCTCGTTCTCTCTGGGGGTACCCCCCCCCACACACACGCACACACACACACACACACACCCTTCTCTCATGCCCTTCTTGTTTTTATGTTACCCTCTGTGTGTGATCATTCTCCCCCCCTCTCTCTCTCTCTCACTGCCTCTCTCTCTCTTTCTCTCTGTCTCTCATCCTCTCTCTCTTTCTGTCTCTCTCTCCCATCTTGCTCTTCTCTTCCTCTCTCTCTCTCTTTCACTCTTCCCTCTCACACAGGCGTGCACGCACACACACACACGCACAGACACAGTTCTCTCTGAATATTTCATGATTTGGTGGCATAGTGCTGTGCAGGAGTCTTCCTCTGTCTGGGCCCGGCACTGCACAAATATTTACTCCCCAGGCTGAACTGAGTGTCACATGCAGTGTTAGGACAGCCCTGTGTGCGTGTGTGTGTACGTGTACGTGTGTGTGCATTATAAATAACACTAATTACAAGTGACACAGGCTCTAGAGGGGAAGAGGTCTGTGGCCTCATCCCACATTGATGCTATAGCTCGGTTGCACACTCACTCAAGTCTTCTATAGAGAGAGAGAGAGATGCGCGCAGACATGGCAGGGCAGGCCATGGAAAGAATAGGGATAGTGGGTATCGGGAGGGCAAAAAAAGAGCTCTGTGGAAGAGATGGAGTGAGAAAGTTGCTTGTCTGTGTGGTGAGAGAGACAGCCTCAATAGAGAAAGACAAAGGATGAAAACGGCAAAGGGGAAAAGAGGAAAAGAGGAGCGAGAGGAGGTGGAGAGAGGAGGGTCATCACACATGCACGAGAGCCAAAGGGGGACGGGGCTTCTTGCGATCGCCAGTGACAAATGTCCATTCTGTGGAGCTCATTTGCAGGTGTGTGAGAACATCAAAACACTATTAAGGGCTGACATGGAGCCGGTCATGCAGCAGAGAGGAAAGAGGGAAACGAGTGAGAGCGTGCAGCACAAGGCACAGCGATGGGGAGTTAAGGGTGTAGGACGGCCGCAAGCGTCCCATATGGGACGGTAAAAAGGAGTGGGGAGCTGATTTCCATGCTGAGATAATGTAGAGAACTCTTTTTAAATGTTTCTCCAAAAGACGGAAGAAGGAAATGAATCAACATTATTCAATTTATAAGATTAGCAACTTTCAAAGACACTAGTGCAGGATAAACACATTGAGAAAGAAACAGTACACTGTACGCACAGAAACGATATCATAATTAGGTTGGCTTCTTACGACATAAATCTAATTTTAGAGGCTTCTTAGTATGGAGACATGGCTATGAATAGTCTTAGGTTCTACAAACAAAATCCACATAACACAGACAGGACACAAGGGAGGAACTAACAAGCAACAAATACAAACAAAACAATACGAGACTGCATTCGTGGGAAGAGTGGAATCTAACAGGAACCTTATGGACCTTCCTCAAGAGACCCCATACGACATGATGTCCCAGCAGTAACAAAAGACCACATCAAGGCAAGGTGAAAATAGAGACACACAGATTAGACTGATGGTGTGTATTATGTGTCTCAGCCCTCCTGGCCTGATCGGGTTTGAGGTGGTGGCTCTTGTATACTGTAATGTGATTAAGAGGCTGAGGACGGTCTGTGTCTGTGTTTTCTATTTTGGCATGCAAGCAGACACAAACCAGTGGGATGCTAATATTGAGAGTTGTATTGATTGTTCAGTGAAATATATAGGACGCTGAATTACGTGACTGTTATAGGGAAAAGCTTCCTACTGTAACTGCCCTGCTTATTGCTGTCACACGCCCATCATTTTACAGGGACTGAGTCTCACTATTGTCTGTATTGCTGCAGAATGTGTCTGACAGAACCTGTGTGTAAACATGTCTGTCTCTAAGGACATACATGTTGATGTCTCTTGCTTTTACTCCAAGCTGAAAAAGGTGTCAGTAAAAGTGTTCTTCTGCCGGTTGATACCAACAGTCTTAGTAGGAGGGGAGGTCCAGGTTTGGGGTTTAGCAATTGGATTGAAGCTGTGTGTGTTGGTAGGATGCAAAGGCTTTACTTTTATATTATTATTATTATTATTATTATTATTATTATATTACATTCTGGACACACATATCATGGACACACTTGAATATGTCATGTTGATTTGCCTATATAGATATATACATATAAATTACTTACTGTAATAAACTGCTTGGGAGAGAGACAATGAATGTAGATATCTACTGTCAAAGTATTGAGACTAACAAGTCTCATTATTTATCTGAGGATTACACAATAAAGTACGGTAGTTGCAAACAGTTGCAAACCAGCGTGTACATTTCTCAAAACTATTTGTACAAACAAGCAAACCACAATGTATTTCCGTCAAAAGCTATTAACTTGCTCAAATTCCTTAGACTATCTCTCAAAAGCAAATTTTTACATCAATGAACATGTCATTGCCATTAGAATGTCAAGTCATTGTGTCATTGTTGACAAACACATTGCTCAGTTGTGTCAAAATGCTTAGTCGTTTTGTCAATATAAAATGCATTCTGTTGGTATTGTCTGATGTACACTATGGCTACATTTTTTATGACAATTACAATATTGAAAATGTACTCTACATTTGGTCTGTCAACACATTATAATGTAATTGTGATTCAGAAAGAAAACACACAAAACTATTTCATAGCACAAAATACAATTTCTCAGTCGCTTTGGTACATTTTTCGATTCAGTCTTAACAGTTGAGACTTATTATTCAGCTTGTACATTTCTCAAAAAAAATCGTAAAAATAGCAGACAAACATAACCATTTGCATGAATGTGCAAAAGCATTTGCAATTTCTTCAAAAACAATGAGAAATTTAAGTATCTTGATGATGTAGAGGTTGAACAAGTAGTTTTGATAATTTCATTTCTGATTTGAGAAATGTACCAAAGAAATTCAGATACTGTATACTGTAAAACAAAATTAATTAGTGAAATCCACCAGGGGAATTCAGGCCCTAGACCTAATTTTCACATCTTGTGGCAATTATTTGTGACCATTTAAATTCAGTTTGAGGTTTTCCAATTAAATAAACAATAACCACAACAGCCATAATCATATAATAGTAATCTAAAAAAAAAAACTGTATAACTCACCCAAAAGTGTCTGTAAATCTGTTTTGTAAAATGTGTTTATTCTTGTTTAGATCAGAGATTCATTTTAAATCAACTTCCTTCTTTGTTATTGCACAGCATTACACATTGTAGAGGCATCTACGACATACAATCAGTTGAACAAACAAGGAAGATAATTTTGTCACAATGTACCGCCACATAGGGCGAGTTGAAAAAATGAGATTGTCTTAGATAATTCCCTATATACCCTCAAAAATGTATTTCTTTGAACACACTTAAACACCACTATGAAATGTATTTTTTATATTGAAAACGACTCTATGTTTTCAGGTAGGATACTTACTGTAAGCAACACAATGCTTAGAAATGGTATAACAGAATGCCCACAATGCTCTATAATTCAAAATTACAACTAATTCGGGGAGGTTTTGTTGTAATTTGTAATGAGTGATTGCTAATACAAGTACCTTGTAAAATGGACAGAGCAAGTCTGAGAAAAAGTGAAAGAGGAGGGGTATATTTAATGGTGCCGACAGAAGTTTTATGTGACCATTTAATTACTAGGAAGCCATTTCACACTTAATTAGCTCACCCAGTCTTTAGCAAGTAAAAACATCCCCTTTCCTTTTTTTCTCTATCTTACTTCATCCACTCTGTGAAATATATAGAAGCAAGTTAATGGAAACTTAAAAGAAAGGTAGGTTATGAATCTTGTCCGAATCAATGGGTCACTAATGATCAGATATTTCAGATTAATACCTTTGCTGAAGGCAACACTATGCAGCTATTAAAAATGAATGGTCTAAAAATATGTTTTGTAAATATGATCTATTCTAAGCCACATATCTTACAGTGCTGGGAAAGCAAGAGGGCCCTTCACTGTTTTACAGGCCTGAAGAGAATTCTTGCAATGATGGTGCATGACAAAAATCTCTGAGCAGCATTTAATTATGCATTGATTATGCATGATGATAATTGAACCACTTCTGTAGAACAGTTTAGTCACCTGCATTATTCATCTAAATTAAATTTGTATAATTCATGAGCTAGGACAAAAGAAAAAAGGTCTGTTTGTGTTGCCGATGGTGCCCTCCTGACCACATCAATGTTGCCAGCCAGCAGGGTGTCCATTAGGTGTCTGTTTATTTATATTGGCATACAAACGCAACATGTTTTTGTATGTTTCAGAGATAAATTTAGAGAACCGTGTGTGTGTGTGTGCGTGCGCATGCACACGCACAAAGTGAAAGGGGGAGAATGCACACAAGCACACATAATGCCAGCGTGTATTGTTAAACTTAAATATCATGCAGGTGGCATTGAGAATATAGTCTACAACACAACAGAAAAACATGTACTCTTATAATAAGAGTATGCTATTATAAACCTGGCCACTCTAATGACACTGTTTAATGGTCTGAACTGTAGTTAATGTTAGCTATTATTGACTTAACCCAGACTCCATTCTCCAATTAGCCCAATTATTCTGTATAGAATGGCACAAATGTTTCAATTTTGAATGTTGTATTATCTCAATTGTAACAATCTAATTCCACCAACCTGCACAACCCAGTCTCCAACCACACTATAAATGGGTGTCATTCTCCTCCAGGACATCTGTCCACGAATCCAATCAATATCTCTGCACTAGTTTCCATGCATTGGCTTTGCATATAAATGTTGCCTATAGTATGTGTTTTTATTCAGCCCTAACAAATATTAGTTTTATGTTGTAAGGCTTGTTTGGGAATTAAGGGATGTCAGTCAATATACTGCATGAATGAAAGTATTACACTACTGCATTGCGTGTGTGTGTGCGCTCGCACGTGTGTGTGCTTTATAGAATAACAATGGTAATAATCAATTTTGTTTCACCTTGATGTTCTCTCGGTGCAGGGTCTGGAAAATGTATATAATAGTTCTAGAATTCAGCTGAGTGCACTTATAAGTTTCACCGCAACATCAAAACACTATCAAGTGGTACAGGTCCCTAAGGCCTGAGGATCGGATCATTTCAACAAAGAGAGGGAAGATAGGATGAAGGGAGGCTTGGGTACAGCAATACAGGGAAGTATAGGAATTATAAATGAGGTACTAGAGAAAAAGTCAAATGCAAAGGTTAGACATGTTGCTGAAATCAGCAGAGCTGACACTGTTGAAAGCATCGACCAAGTTACTAATATATCACACATTATATGTATGTATTAGTCCACTAAGCAGGTTTTACACCATAACATCTATATTCATGTATATAAAAATAATAACTATGTGCTGTAATTATGAGAGTAGGCAAGATTATCTTAAATTATTTTGAAATTCTATCCAGGTCAAATGTATATTGGACAGTGATGTGGCTGTCTGACTCGTTCGTTCAGTTCATTCTTGAGTTCTCAGAGGACAGGGTTTCTTAAGCATCGATCCAGGGCTCATCCAGCTCAGCAACCTCTTAAATGATCAGTGTCATGATTCTCCATTGTGTTAAATGAACTAAGTGAACTCTGACAGCTAGCAAGGGTGATCGAGAGAGAAAATTAAGTCTATCCGCAAAAAAAAAAAAACCCGCTCATTTCACTTTATTCCCACTTATACAGCCTGACTTTGAGGAATAGTAATTGAGCCATCACTGCAGCAGAGAGAAATAACGGGGACGAGTGACATAAGACTGACTAACAGAGGAAGGGAAGAGAAAATTCTGTAGGAGGAGAGAACATGCCAGAGGGGCATGGAGACTTCTCAACCATTACAGAAACATTTATCTCCTCAATTCAGCTCATTATACCAAATACTGTCTCACATTATTATGAAAACCCTTGCTGTTTTGTTGACGATGATGATGCAGATTTTAAGTGTGTAATCCTATTTACCTGACACAGTATTCCTCTGCAATATCCCAAAACCATTTCTCTCTCTATGTTTATATTACAATCTCCTGTGGTGAAAAGGCATTAACAAGTAAATACATTCTAATATCAAATACCTGAAGCAGTTTTAATTAATCTTTTGATTCTGTTATTCCAATATCATGGCATGACAATCCAGACTAATCCTTTGTAACACAGGTTATGATGAGTAAATGCTCTCTATGTGTATTATCTAGTGAAACAGCACATTCCTTGCCTCATTTTATTTATACACTTACCTTACACACACACGAACACACACACACACATCATGCTTGCGTTTAGAGTAACCAGGCCTATCATTTAGACAGCCATGTGCATCATATATGAGTCTCTATGGAGCTCTAGCACAAGGTAGAGCTGCAGTTAAGACAGTTAATAGGCAAGGACCATCTGTAGAGCATCAGGGTGTAACTGTGCTCTGGGACTGGCCAGATCAAAGGGAGGGAGTGATTGGAAAAAGAGACAGAGAGGGAGAGGGGGAGAGAGGGAGTGGGAGAGAGAGATAATATGCAGAGATGAGGCATGTTGTATATTAACAGTAGCAGCAGGAGCTAAAGTAAGAAACAGAAAGAATATTAGAAAAGGAAGAACAACGTTTGCAATCTGCCAGCTTTCTTACTGTATTGCCTTATGCTATATGCATTCTTGAGTTTGTCTCTTGTGACATGAATTTTAACTAATTTCTTGTAAAACACATCTGATCATGTTTGTTTAATTTAATTTTAAATCCCTCTCAGAGAGGGTGTTTCTTTTTAACAACCATCACGTTATCTGAGATTGGCAATCCTGTACACTGGCAGGCTGTATGTGCATTGCTCAGCATAAGGATGCAACTTACTAGTTTCACTCACTACAAGCTTTAAGAAGTTTGGTAGATTGTTTTGATAGTCTATCCTTCGTAATTAATAAGCTCCTCAATATCTACCCTTATCTACCCTCTACTCTTTTCCCTTTTTACAATGACTCAATAATAAATTATGTATGATTTTCCTTCACTTTGGGAAGTTTTAAGTATAACAAGGGTTAAATTCTGAAAGTTAACTGCAGGAGAAAATAAATTATGCCTCCCATCCAGTGATCTCTGTCCTCCTGGGGTCTTAACAATTTATACCTGGGCACATGATTCAGAATGTCCGCACGTGATGAAAGTACTGGAGGTGAGGAGAATGTGAAATCAATCCCACCTCATTTGTATAAAAGGGGATTGATTTTCTAATTTGAGTTTACTACTCAAGAGAGGTTAATTATTATTGTATTACATTATACTGTAGGCAAACCCATACAAAATATTTTTAATACTGTAAATTTTGTTGAGGAAGACAATCACACGTCAAACACACATACAAATAAAAAAGATAGATGCCAACTTAAATTGAAATCATTGCTTCCCTTTTTGCTGATCTAAATGACATTATGGATAGTGATTTTTTGCAATTTGCATGTCTAGTGTAATTTGCATGTCATTTAGTGTAACGCGTTGCTATCCAAACCCAGTGAGACCCCACGTGTGGCTCATTCCGTTCTCGCCCAATAAATGCTGTATTTTCCTCAAAGAGTGAGTCTGTGGCAGGGAAATCTGTCCTGCCTTCAGCCAGTTAAGCCTGTGCTTTGTCTTCACACAAATATATAATGGATGTCTTCTTCTCAGGAGCGATGGGCTTACAATATCACATCTCCCCTTCTTAAGTGGGACCACCATGAGCTTAATAGGTCCATGTTTTATAGCATTCTACTGAATCTTTTAAACTATTACAATTAAGTTTCCATCATCTTGAATAAGGCTACTATAATATTGTGTAATATTGTTATTCCACACACAAAAATGTAATGATATACAATATGTGCTCACAAAATGTAGGCTATCAACTGTACCTGCGTCTGTGCAGATAAACAATAAATTTTTAAGTTAAACTCAGATTTATATGTTAAACAGTATGGTGATAATACACACATTACATTCATTTGACACCTTCTGGTTAATTTAAACTATACATTACCTTCACACATAGTTCATACAAATCCCTACAAAGTTTCAAGCACTGCTAGTTATTATCTCTTATGCAGCTACATTCATATTTCCCTCTGGCACGTTTTTACACATGCCATGGTAATGCTGGAATAGATGGGACAAGGGACAATCATATTGATGTACAACAATGACACCTAATGCTTGTTCCTGCAATGTTACTGCTTTCATTCACAACACTGCCATTTTCTCTAAAATGGGACACAGATTTCTATGAATAATCTATAGATTTGTGGTCCACTTCAAACATGACCATATGAAATAAATGTTTATTGTCATTCACTCTGTGTGTATGTATGTGAGTCCCACGGCCACACGACTCCCTGTAATCTACCAGAACTACTGCTGTAATCCTTCTATTGGTCCTCAAGTGATGTGATGCTTATTTTGTGGGTGAAAGCATAAAGTGTAACTCCTACTTTTTAATCAGTCAATGTAGCCCATTGTTTTTATACTCATAATTATACTGTAATAACTCAAGACTTAGCAGGTGATGAATGTTATAGATTTAATTTGTTTGTTTCAACTGATAATCTTACTATCTCACCTGATTGGCTTCTGCAGAGCAGCGTGCACCTCTCTTGAAGAATATCTATATATACAGCATAACTTTAGTCTGACTCATTACAGTGTATAGCTAGTCTACAGCCTAGTTAGGAAGGTGAAGGTTTTGAAAGTCTCTCGCTCATGCAGCCTCCCCTGGGTCCTAGTGCAGGCCAATATATGAAGTGGAACGGTTGAAATTAACGACAAAATATATTGATTTATTTATGAAGGCTAATCATTTTTTTTAAGGGGGCTACAGCTCAAAAATTCGGCCTGGCAATGTCCCTGCCAGTATGCTTATTTATAAAACATCTTCAGAGATCACCCATTGTTTTGGAGGCCTTATATTAAACAGGGAAAATGGATTTCTGTATTATGTTGAAGATATGTCAAATATCCTCACTTCATATGGTTCTATTAATTGTATTATGGGGCTTGACAGCAATGGTGCTTAACAGCTCTAGGTATGAAAACAGTGAGACGTCCTCATTTCTGTCACATTATGAGAAACAGTTCCATGCATGCAATTGACAACATTAATTAACAATACACACAAAAATAAAGTCTGGTAAAGTAAAAAAAAAAAAAGAACAAAGCTTGTCCCAGTTCAAGGGGAATTCAATTTGGACCTGGACGGAACACTTACAAAAAAGAATTCCCCCAATTGCAGCAAACAATTCAGTTCTGTAAATCTCTATTGTTCACTTCAGACAGATTACAGTGAAAGGAATGGAAAAATCACTGATCAAAAACACATCATCTTAAAGTTTATACCCATATAAAAAATATCTCTAATAATAATATTTAATTTCAGGACACCTTACAAAACACTTAAGGACATATTGCACTGTGATGAATGCCTGCATGCACAAACATGGAAGTATAGAAAATGTTATGGGTGATTTAGCTAAGAGTTTTTGGCCATTATAAGCTGTGAAGTATCAGCATTTTCAGAAATCTAAACAGAAGTGTTTGATTTCATTTTGGTCACACATCATAACCACAGATGAGTAAGGTGAAAGGCAGGGAAAAGGAGGTCCAGGTCAACATTTTAAATAAAGTAAGAATGACGAAAAGGTCAAACATAATTTCTTGACATTGACGATCCTTGGGCAGTATGTGGGCTACCAACCATGGCAAGGCGTGCCAATTATATGGATGTATGCATGATGTCCTCACCATTCTCATAAAATGAAAGACCTTCCCAGTAGAGAAACAAATCATCTAAAACAGGAATTAAATGTTTTGAATACAATCAAACAGATACAACATGTGAAGGTCATTTTATCTGTTCTCGTCAGTCTGACCTTTGCTTTTCTCTTTTCATTCTGGATGAATTTTATATATATATAAATAAATGTTCTTTTTGGTTATCATTCTTTATCTTTTGAAAGGGCTTTCTTTTGCAGAAAATAATTTTAAATGCACAATGGTAACTTCACTAGTCATTTTTTTTCCAATGTCTTCCATTCATACATTTCATTCAACAATTAGGCCTAGAAGGCTTGGACAATGGATGCAGGACTATGTTATTTCAGACCAATAAAATATATTATTAATAACGACTGTATGGCATGTATTTCAGTACAGGCCACATCACTACGGTCAGGCAAAATATGTAATCAATGATGTATGCTCTCCTACACGTTTCATCACAATCTGCTCCTTTATCCCTGTCCTCATACGATCTCCCTTTCTCTCATTTCCCCTCTTCCTCTCTCGTTGTTGTGAAAAGCCAGGGGTTTAATGATTGTATCTGGCACTGCCGCAAATTAATTCCTGCCTCACTGGCGAAAAGTGTTCCCCACCTGATTATGCAAAGCAGGCCTACATTCTCTTCCTTTGAAGTAGAGGGAAAGCTTAGAGATTCTCCCCTTGAGGGAAGAGCAATATGGGGAACACCAGTACACAGGGTTCATCCAGGGGTCAACCACATGGTTACCCTTAATGAAGGCCCACTTTGGCTACACTCATTACTCATTACTCATTACTTAACATTACGTAGACATTGTGATATGATCACATATTCATATAAGAGAGTGAGGCTACGTTTCTGCTAAAAAAGAAGTGGTGTAAGTAGGGCGACCAATAAAAATAGCCATAACTGGATGCACCCAATATTCCTTGTGTCCATGGCCAGTTATTGGATGGAACAGGTGCACTGCCCTTGTAGCAGCAAGCAAACCTTTTAGTTATAGAGCCAACAGCCTCATGAATGCTTAGGTGTAGAAATCCTTCCTCAAAGTATAGGTTATGGAATGACTTACAAGCCTGCTATTTACTCATATCTCCAACTATAAGAATGAAAACACTTGCTGTCAGTTTCAGTATATTGAAGCATTAAATGAAACAAAAATGAATAACTGAAATAAATTAGCTTCTTTCCACTCAGACATTAAAGGTGATGGAAAACTCTTACTATAATTATAACTCTTTTAATATAATGTGCCAGCATAAAGAAATGCTAATGCCTTTTCCGTCACACTCAAAAGGTATAACAGATGGATTATTACATTTGAGGAGACTAGTAGAGTATCTTCAGTGCAGGACAAAGAAAGTGGAGAACAGGATGATGAAATAGAAGGCGAGACCATAAAGAGAGGAGGGGTTAAGGTGTGTGAATCATTTATAATGACATTATCCAGTTTGCGTTCCCAAGTAAATGCTAGCCTGGGACAATAGCAAACACACTCCTCAGACAAGCATGCATGTGTCTGCTGAGACAGATTAGACAAGAAAGAGACACCCAAGACTTATTTTAAAAAGTGAGATAGCACACTGCCATCTAAAAAGAGACTATCAACATTTTACCTGTGGATATTCAGGTATTAATTAAAACCACAGTTTTGCCAGAATAGCAGTCATTTGTGTATGTTGGAAGTTGTTTTATCTGCTTCAAAATAATGAACTAGTTTGTTTAGCAAAATGCTATGCCATAAACCATTTTAGGAGAAGGATAATTCAAAATTTCTGATATGATGCCAAGAGCACAAGCTACATCTCAATGGATTAAGAAACCTGTTTTTAAAGATAACCCACATTATCAGAGTGTATTCATGTGTACGTGAGCGCCATAAACACAACTTCATTATTTTACTCACTCCAAGCCACAATGTTCACTGCCTTATTATGTTATTTCTGTGCGAGATCAGCATTTCCTTCTTATTCGACACAGAAACATAGGTCCCCAGGTCTTACCAGGCTGGGGAACAACTAAAATACCATGCCTGCGGTGACAACAAACGGCATCGTACCCGGACGATGGAGGCTGTTGGCTGTCATGCTGGAAGGGCCAGAATGTGAAGTAGTCTGAGAACGGTACGGCAAGCTCCTCCCACAGATCTTCAGGCTCTGCCTCAGGGCAGGTTCTGAGGATGGTCTCCACCACTGCTTGGTTCTCAGCCATGGAGAGCGTGCACGTTGAGTAAACTACAACACCCCCTGGGCGCACCACTGTCAGGGCAGACCTGGAACACGTGCACGTACATGATTCATATTGGACCTTCAACAATATAGAATAGACACTTATTCATGATTAAAGCATCTCTAGCATAACGGCCAGCATGATTGTCTACTTTGTACATGAGTTGTGTCTGCCATACCCCGACCCGGGCACTGCTGCATCTACACCACCAGATGGCGCTCACTCTTTTAAGGGGATAAACCCTACTTTAATAAGTAAAGGGACAAATCTCCTGTGGCATCTGTCAGTATACATTTGAATTGACAGACCACTCAAAACTTACAAGCTTAAAAAAAGTGTTACCTTTCTACAATGTGTTAGTTCTTATTTACTGCACAATGTGATACATTTCGTTCAATGTATAATTGCTTATTCATTCTTGTTGCCCTATCGACGCCTATTGCATCCTAAACCATCCTGGAAGGGTGGGTTCCTCCCTCTGTGGTCCCTTCCAAAGGTTTATACCCTTTTCCCCCCAAGGGGTTTTTAATGGAAGTTTTTTCCTTGCCCAGAGAGAGGAGCAGGTTAAGGGGTTGTTGTTTGTTTCCATGTGAAATGTAGGCTGTACCCCTTTGAGACTACAGTACAATGTAATTAAGGGCTATATAAATAAACTTGACTTGACAAGATATACCTAAGCAACTGAGCCTGAAGGCTGGGCAGCTTTGCTTGATCCTTCAGCCTCTGTTCCGCCTGCAGCCCACTGGAAGAATAGAGCCAGCTTCTGTCATTAGAACATGGAGCATCTACTAAAACCTGGACGTGGAGAGAGGTAGAAGTAAAACAAGCAAAGGCATGAGAGAGGGAGAAAATATTACTTTTGTCTATCACCATTACCAGTCATCTTTCACGCACTATTGTGTCTTATAGCTATCACAGTATATTCCTACAAATTCCCCCTACTGTTCTCTTTGGCTACTGTACATAACATTTCATGTCCAGGTATAATAATAAGAACAGTGTCTTCCCTGTTCTAAGGTTGTGCCGAAATCATACCATAATAACAGCCTTGTTCAAGAGTTACGACACTTCCATCTGCTGGATAATAAAGTCAATTGCATGCTTCAAAAAATACAAATAACTGAATTGAATCCAGTGCTCACCTTATCATATGATCCCATTTCAGTTTGACCAAAAGACCGACCATCCCGATTGGATACAATTACTCTGTTTCTAATAAAATTAGGAAGAAAAGACTCCAAGGTTTTAGCCAGCCATTCATGTCTGTGACGATCTGGCTCATTGCAACAGAGCAATGCTGGAACAAAGCACAGGATAGTGACATGTATAAATGGACTATTAATAGTTGACAGTTATCGTTTACTTCTTGCAAATACAAGCTTGCTGATTTACAGTAATGCAGGTGTACACAAACATCCAAATCCTTACCTGGCGTGGCAGCCTGCATTATGGCTAAAGCTTTCCCTCCAGGGGCAGAGCAGAGATCTAGGACCTTTTCTCCATCTCTGACCTTCAAAGCCAGCACTGGAAGCAGGGAAGCAGCGTTCAAGAGATAGTATTGTTTCAGTTGGCCTGGCCTGTGTGCTTGGGAGGGAAGATGCCATGACGATTGCGGAACGTAACATTGCAGATTGGAGGGGTTAGGGGTTAGGCAGGATGAAGACAGAGGCTCTGACAAAGTGTCCTGACAAACTGATGGGTGGGGGGTAGGGTGTTCCTGTTGAAGTTCAGGGGATTTATAAATTGAAGAGTGAGGAAAAGATGGCCTGCCTTCTCCTACTTCCCCATTGTAAGAAGAGGTTGTGGTAGAGGGCAATGCGCATGCATCACTTTGTGGCAGTAAACGTGAGAAGCCTTGTGTTTGAAGCATATGTTTGATGTCTGTCAGGACGGTGAATCGGTTGAGCATCGCTCCGTACTGCCAGGAGTGAGGCTCCAGAAGCACTGCTCTGCAAAACCACACCAATAGGCAAAAGTGAAATCTATGATATATATATCTGTATTTATGATCACATTACAGTTTCAAGTGCTGAACAGGCCCACATTTCAAGTAGAAACAAATGACACCCCCTATACCGTATGCTTAAATGGGGGACAGGGAGCTGTATGAATGAAAACTATTTATTTACCTCGCAGATGTCCATAGGTTTCCAAGTTCACGACTGTACTGCTGATCAAAGCAGCCTAGCACTGGCTGGCAAACAGGTTTATTTTTCTTATTCTTTATTACCTATTGTAAAATCATTACAAATACACATAAGTAGAAATAATGAACTAACAGTAGAAAACTTCACACAGTGAGCAACATATCAAATAATGTATAGTAATTCATTAGGACATTGAATGATAACCCTATCATTGTTATGCTGAAAATCCCAAATCACACTGTACTTTTAGAAAAACAGCGTTGTATTTAAATATGTGCAAACCTGTCTAACAGTAGTCGAAATTCTTTGATGCTGCAAAGATGTGGAAACCTTGTCAGTGCATGAACACAAACATCGGAAATGTTTGTGCGATCGAATTTCACTTGCACAATAGATTAATCTCCACTTGCGATATGGCGTTTTATACGTCAACATTGGCTTAATAATAAAGTTTTAGAGCAGTATTTGAACATGTATCTGATTTTGTACGAAAATGGAAAATTGAAAGTGATGTTGACTGTACGTCGATCAATGATGTTCTCTGTTACATTGCACTGTAATATGGTTCCGACTATTGCACTTCCAAAAATATTAAATGTGCACAAGGTACACTTCTCACGGCCATCTTAAAATGCAGGTGATGGTTTAAGACACGTAAAAATGTACACGTTGTCTATTTTCAATTTTCCAGGTGTGCGATACCACATTTGGTAATTGTAGGATTATACCTGTGTATGAAGGTTATAAATCCTGCAGCTCATTCATGTACCGTACCGTACGTGTCTACGATGTATCTGGTAGGACAGAGAGAGCCATGCCCCTTCTTAGACTTAAATCAGATGGCATATTAATTCGGCTAAGACTATGTGTAATTATGTATATTCACAGTGCACCTAATAACATACATCTAGCCTAGTTCACTTGTGCTGTGTAAAATACCAACTCAGTACACCGAGCTCTCACTGTCATTTATTTTGTGTTTGTACCGGTAGTGTACAAGAACAATGTGTGTGTATATGACCAATTATAGAAAATGTGTGAAATAAACACTATTTTTTAAGGTAAGCTCAGTTAGCCTGAATAAATATTTTAAACCAATCAAAATGTTCAACATTGGATTTTTAAACCAATCACACTGCCACTAACTGAATCGTAGGCAAATCCTCGCCAGTTTTTTTTGGCTAGCTAAAGCACGCAGCTAGTGCAGGCCGTGTACAACTCCGCGGGGTCTTTTGCACATTTTTGTTCATATTTCTTTGACGTAGATACTATTTCAAATCAGCTGACTGTGCTGAGCGAAGATAAGGACGCCAAGGTAAATTTGATGTTCATCAGCTTTTGGCTAAATTTAGCCAAAAGTGCTAGCAAATTCAATATTGACAATACTCGTTACCACTAGACATGTTTGTCTGAGAGTTAACATATTACACCATTGGCGATTTAAACAAATGATGATAGTTTGTAGAGCAGTATTAGCAATATTTGAAACGTCTTTATTAAACAGTAACATGTTACATAACACGAAATACACACACAAAATACTCCTGAGTCCTGTCACAGTACGGTGCGCTAGTTATGATGCTTTATTACATCAACAGTACGGTATTGTTGTATTGTGTTGGGTTGTATTGCCGTACATTTCTGACACATCGCATGTGACATGCATAGTATCTACTAATTTAACATTTATATTCCATATAAGGCTGTCCTCAATTTATGTGTTGCATTCTCCGTTGCACGCACTTCTTCAGTATGATTGGCCACATTACAATGTAATGTTATGTTCTTCACTTCCTTCAGATGCAGTTCATGCTGCTGTTCAGCCGTCAGGGAAAGCTGAGGTTGCAAAAGTGGTATGTTCCTCTGTCAGACAAGGAGAGGAAGAAAATCTCTAGAGACTTGGTGCAGACCATACTGGCCAGGAAGCCTAAAATGTGCAGCTTTCTAGAGTGGAGGGACCTTAAGATAGTCTACAAGAGGTATGCAACAATTAACCTATACACATGCAATCACACCCTTATGAATGTTGATTAATGTTTAATTGATTAATTTGTTTTAATATCTTGTAGATATGCTAGTCTCTATTTTTGCTGTGCAGTGGAGGATCAAGATAATGAACTAATTACCTTGGAGATCATCCACAGATATGTGGAGCTGCTGGACAAATATTTTGGCAGTGTGAGTCATCAAATGTTACATGCATTTAATGAAATCCGGTAAAAGGGACGTTTTAATATTTGGAATAATACCGTAGTACATTTTATTGATGGTAGTAAAAGCATCACATTGATATATATACACACACACACACACACACATGTGCTGGTCATATAATTAGAATATCATCAAAAAGTTTATTTCATTTAATTGTGATTAAAACTGACAATGAAAATCCCAAATTCAGTATCGTTGAAAATTTGAATATTACTTAAGACAAATACAAAAAAAAAAAAAGATTTTTAGAAATGTTGGCCAACTGAAATGTATGAACATGTACAGCACTCTATACTTAGTTGGGGCTCCTTTTGCCTGAATTACTGCAGCAATGCGGCGTGGCATGGAGTCGATCAGTCTGTGGCACTGCTCAGGTGTTATGAGAGCCCAGGTTGCTCTGATAGTGGCCTTCAGCTCTTCTGCATTGTTGGGTCTGGCGTATCGCATCTTCCTCTTCATCTTCCATAGATTTTCTATAGGGTTAAGGTCAGGTGAGTTTGCTGGCCAATTAAGAACAGGGATACCATGGTCCTTAAACCAGGTACTGGTAGCTTTGGCACTGTGTGCAGGTGCCAAGTCCTGTTGGAAAATTAAAACTGCATCTCCATAAAGTTGGTCAGCAGCAGGAAGCATGCAGTGCTCTAAAACTTCTGGTAGACAGCTGCATTGACCTTGGACCTCAGAAAACAGTGGACCAACACCAGCAGATGACATGGCACCCCAAACCATCACTGACTGTGGACTTCAAGCAACGTGGACGATGTGCCTCTCCTCTCTTCCTCCAGACTCTGGGACCTTGATTTCCAAAGTAAATGCAAAATTTACTTTCATCAGAGAAAGTAACTTTGGACCACTCAGCAGCAGTCCAGTCCTTGTTGTCTTTAGCCCAGGCGAGACGCTTCTGACGCTGTGTCTTGTTCAAGAGTGGCTTGACACAAGAAATGCGACAGCTGAAACCCATGTCTTGTATACGTCTGTGCGTGGTGGTTCTTGAAGCACTGACTCCAGCTGCAGTCCACTCTTTGTGACTCTGCCACACATTTTTTAATGGGTTTTGTTTCACAATCCTCCCCAGGGTACACTTTTATTCTACCACATCTTTTCCTTCCCTTCGCTTCTCTATTAATGTGCTTGGACACAGAGCTCTGTGAACAGCCAGCCTCTTTAGCAATGACCTTTTGTGTCTTGCCCTCCTTGTGCAAGGTGTCAATGGTCGTCTTTTGGACAGCTGTCAAGTCAGCAGTCTTCCCCATGATTGTGTAGCCTACAGAACTAGACTGAGAGACCATTTAAAGGTCTTTGCAGGTGTTTTGAGTTAATTAGCTGATTAAAGTGTGGCACCAGGTGTCTTCAATATTGAACCTTTTCACAATATTCATATTTTCTGAGATACTGATTTTGGAGTTTTCATTAGTTGTCAGTTATAATCATCAAAATTGAAAGGAATGAACACTTGAACTATAGCAGTGAATGGAATTACTGAAATAAATCAACTTTTTGATTATATTCTAATTGTGTGCGCGTGTGTGTGTGTGTGTGTGTGTGTATATATATTTTTTAGACCCCTTTCTCATGTAGCACGTTTATAGCACTTTAACTTGAGTGGCCACCAGCTTTAGTCTCCATAAAATCATAACATTAATTACTCCTGCCTTTAACGTTTATCTGTTTATTTTTATGAAGACAATGTTGTACCTTCACAGGTGTGTGAGTTGGATATCATCTTTAACTTTGAAAAGGCCTATTTCATCCTGGATGAGTTTCTGCTTGGAGGAGAGGCCCAGGAGACGTCCAAGAAGAACGTGCTGAAAGCTATTGAGCAAGCTGACCTTCTGCAGGAGGTAGGTGACCGATAAACCCGCACTACTTGTTCTAGAATGGCTATTTGATAGGTCTACTAGTAAAACTGTCTAAGATTACACGTGTGTGGAATCCACAGCCATTATGGTGCTGCTGAATCAAATACAAATGGAGATTGTTTTTAATTTATTATTTTAATCTTCTCTGCTAGGCGATATTTTCTCTACCTTTTGGTTTTCTGTATCCTCGCTCAGTGCTCAATCTTTTTCTCCAAGTGGCATGGATGTTTTTGTGGCTACTCACCTGTATCTAGTAATGTTATCAAATAACCTTTTCAGTTTATTTCTTTACTTTTAGGAAAGCCACACAGCTGACTGTTGAACAGTCTGTGAACAACTCACTGCGGTGTTTTCTTCTCCTATCATATATTTATAACCATTCTCTATAATGTATGAGAATGAATGCCATTGAACACATGCTCACTCCCTCTACACATTAAATTCAGGAATTAGTAAAGAGCACTATCATGTTTCTTTGTTTTGCAGGAGGCTGAGGCACCGCGGAGTGTTCTAGAAGAGATTGGACTGACATAAATGGGTTTCAGCAAAATTCTACTTCCCAGTGTGGTTCCTTCCAGATGTGTGCTTGCTATCTTCATGCTTGTTTCTCCTGCTCTATTCACTGCAGTGTTGTACTGTACATGTGTACACACACACACACACACCTATGTAATTACTGTAATGTCACTATGTTGTGCCAACCATGGTGTCAATGTCCCATTTACTCACCGGAGCAATTGAACACTATTCTGTAGTACCGTAACCTCTGTGCATTATACAGTACAAACTCTGGAATACATTGTAGCATGGAGGTCAACAGGAAACTTCCAGTATTATGTCTGTTGCTCATCAAGGTTACAATTTTTGTGTGTGTGTGGTGCATATTACATACAGCTATCTAGAGAGTATTATCGATATTCATGCTGACTTTCAACATGCTGTTATGGACAATGTTATGTCATGTTGTCATATATATCTATCTTATTCCCATTTGTGATCCATTTTATTTGTATGGCATATAGAGCTGTGCATAGATCAGTACATTGCAATTGAAGTCAGTTATTGAAATGTTGTCAGTGATGTTTTGTAGGAGTAACATGACCAGAGAACACTGTTTATATTAATGGTGTATAAAAAAACTCCTATTGCAAATCACTTAAAGGGATACTAATCACATTTGCCCTGTTCAAGCTCTTGTAATTTATGGTTTAATTATACAATAGTGCAAGGGGAACTTGTGTCATGTTCAGTATTTCAATCAATCCAAAGTTTATTTTGACAATGATACTGTTCTGTGTATTAGATATTTCGACAATTCTGGCTGCATGCTTATTTACAAAATGCATGAAAATTAAGCCAATAAATAAATAAAATGTAATGCTGTTATTGGTTTTCTAAAATGAAAATGTTTTAACATACATCACTTGAGAGGGGTTAAACCTCAGTCATTGTACCAGTTACCATTTGAGCTAAATTAATTTTGTATTCAACACATCTCCAAAACTTTTTTTCCTGATACTTGAAAGTTGTTAAAAATGTATCAAAAGCAGAATTAAAAATGTTGCTGGTGGCTAATCTTTTATACCTACTTACTCACAAATTATTATATAGCTTTCATCATGTCTTCATTTAAAGCAGTTTATAGATTAGGCTACAAGTGGGTTATTAAAGAAAAGGTAAGGGTTCCACCTCATGCTCAAATATCTACTCACCTAATCTGGACAGTTTCATTTGTACACCAAGTTTAAGAGATCACCTTTATTTATATACAGCATGTACAAAACTACAAATCAAAATAAACAAGAAGCCACAAAACGTGGCAAATAGAAGGTAAACTCATACAGTTAGGACCCAGAGACATTTAAAAAATGAAACAGCTCCAAAGAGAGCTATAAAGAGTTAACATCATAAATTCCTTCCTGTTTAGTTGAGATCTCAAGAAGCTCCATACATTCACCATCCAAATTAGACCTCTGAGTATCCTCGAGGGTTTCTACCCCGGCGTTCAAACCTAATTCATATTGTACACAGCGAGCCAATCCTGCTGTGTCCTGCTCTTGACTGGGAATTACAGCAGAAAGGGCCTTCTCACCCTGCTTTCCCCCCAACCTATCTTCCTCATCGGACTCTGCAGATGAAATCGACTTTTGAGGCAGAAGGGATTTCTTCTTGTGTTTCCTCTTGTGCTTCTTGCCCTTTTTGGAGTGTTTGCGGTGGTGAGTCACATGGGTGTCTTCCCTCTTGTCTGCTGCCGATGGGCTGTGGTTACCAGCCCTGTCGTCGGTTGGCTGTTGTCCTAACCCATTTCTGCTCATGCTTTGAGACCGTCCTCTCTCCCCCTCTATTCCAACAACTGTATCGGTGTCTCCATTTCTGTCCACAGGCCTGTCTCTCTCTCTCCCTCTGCTCCTGCTCTTTGACCTGTCTCT